>CH002949.1:920664-934822 GCA_000149265.1 Ciona savignyi
TAGTTACTAGGTATGTTTTTAAATGGCGTGCTGTATAGGAATCGGTGGCACTAAACTTCCGGGCACAGGCATCGTTTATCAATCGGATGACAGGCATGCCAAGCGCAGCGGTTTATAATCAATTTTTGGCTAAAAGACAGTAATCACTGTATATGGGTTGCGGTTTATAATAAGTTTTTGGCTGAAACACAGTACTCACTGTATATGCCTCACCTTGTATTAAGTCGGCTACGGCCAATGAACACTTGACAAGTCCGTGCGGTTTTTTGGTTGCCCTCGACGCGGTCAGCACGTAAATGATTACAATGTTTCCAAGGCAAATTCCAACGGATAATAGTCCAAAAAGACTAAGAAGAATAGCGACACCGGCTTCTTGGCAGGTGATGGCAATCTGGGCTGTTTTATACAAATTAATTATCAATACACCGTTGTCATTATAATTTTGTTTAATAATTTAAATGTTAAGGTATATACAAAATTTCGTTTTAATGTGATTCCTTTATTTAATGATTTTCTTGTAATTTATCCTAATGATAGAACACTAATTTGAACACAATATAATAGTATAGGATAGGATATTTATGTTTATCATCGTGAATAAGAAAACCAAGGGGGTTAACACACGGGCAATCGTCAGATTACCTCGCGCACACCGTCGGGTTACCGGAGATATTGCAGTATGTTGTATATTTGAAACATTCCTTTAATTTGGTGGAACTCATTAATCCGAATGGTTCAGGCAATGTCCGTAAAAAGTATTTACCAAGGACACAACCGACTAGCTAGCGACTAGTTTTTAAACTTCAACCTTTAGGCTGAAAGGCGCCGCACTAAGTCACCAGACTAACCGGTCGGTATAAAATGTCGGTTTGCTCACTAAAGCATCAATTACTCGTGGTCTGATGTTTCGTTATACCAGGTTTGGGTAAAAGATTAGATTATAAATAAACCAAGGTAGGAAATAAACCAAGGGAATTCGATTAGAAATAAACTAAGGTAATTCTCTATTGACCTTTTTGCTTAATACCTGCTATATTTAGCAAGTAGTCCCACGGTACAGATAAGAGGGATTTATAGTTATTATCGGATAATTCTTGAAGGACATTCGCGTGTTGAAATTGTATCACTATTATTAGTATCAAATTATTCGTAGCTACAGTCCATATTGTGAGATATAAAATGAAGAATATTTTGCTCATGCTATTTTCATTGCTATAAATCTATCCTAGAGTCCTTTGGTTTAAGGTTAGGAGTTTGAGTACTTACATTAGCGGGTATAAAAATGAAATACGCGAACTGATATCGCGGTCAGTCAAACACCGATTTAAATAAACACTTAAAATTATTTGTGCATATTGGACTCAATCATGTTTAAAAATAACAAAAATGACAAAATATATTGATTTTTTTGCGAAAAAATACAATTTAAATATGTGAAAATCAATTACTAATTATGTCGGTTGGTGGTTATAAAAAAAACGAACGAACGCAAAACGTAGTAGGCCTAAATAACCTAATATGAATATTTACGTCTTGCGGGGGGTCCATAAAAAATTTAAAAAAAAACTAAATATTTAACTTATATTTATTATATATATATGTTTATCGACTGTAATTTAAAACAATCATTATCGTTGATTACAATAATTTCGACTTACCTGTACTATTTTCCCCGCACTGAGTCATGGTGAAGGAGCAGATATGAAAGTCGTATTTATTGTACGAACATCCGAGGTCTTTGGTTGCTTCCAACGGAATGGTGCTTGGCGAAGAATAAGACATCGCTTTGACGAACCAACTTCCAAACAACTTTACTTCCAGATGAATGAGCAGCCGATAAAATTGATTGCAGCACAATTGATCGGTGTATGTTTAATTGTCCATACCAAGTGATTTCACACCTGCCATCTCAGTAATTAATTCGGGCTCGATCCTAATAAGTGGGTTCGTTAAACTTGGAATATGGTATATGCGCGTATATATACCACAAAAGTCGATACGCAATTAAAAACAGACTGTTTAATATCAAAAATACTGGCGGCTGCGCGTGTCAGGTTATTGTTAGAGCGAGCCAACAAAACGAGGGGTAAAAGCCAATAGTTTAATTAAGCGATTCCCTTGGGCAGAGCGCTTAATTCGCAAAACCGACATTGCCTTAATTTGATTCCAAGCGCGCTTGAAGCCCAGACACCCCTTCAAAGTCTCGCGCAAATAAACAACATGTTTAAAAACTCGCCTACTCGTGGGCTGCCAACAACGATTTGTGCACACACAATCTGGCCCAAAATCGACGACATGTTGACCCGACTGAGAAAACTGCACAAGATACGATTTCTGGGGTTCTGCCGGCAGAACAAATCGTTATATTCCGTTAATTAAAGCAAAATTTTGCACAGTTCGCCAAAAAAGGTCTAAAAGTCACGAAAAATCGATCGCAGACTTTCGTTAATGGGAAACTAGTGATTTAAAATAAATAAAGTATTTACGGTTTTCTGAAACAATACACATAACAAATAACCATATAACACAAATACAAAAATTAAAAAATATTTTATAAATTCGTCGCGAGGAACATCGTCACAGTTAAAGTCCTGAAAGTTTTATTCTTTCAATATTATTGGCGCAATTGTTTTGCTTAACAAACACCGTACTGTAAAATTGGGTAAGGAATGTAAAATCGGGTAAAACTATAACCGAGTGTAAAATTTAAAATAGAAAACAACGTATTACAACTTATGTTTCTGGCGCACATACCTATAGATGGTAGAAAGATAAATTCTGGGTTATGGGATAGAGTTTAGGGCTTTAGGGTAATGCGCTGAGTGTTAAAATACTGTTGTTAACAACTAAGCTTTATATAAACGACAAAGATGTCATTTTACCACATCTGCCAAGGATATAAATAAATTATATGAGCAAATATAAAGCCGTTTCTTGTAATCGATTAAAACAAGTTCAAAAGCCATGGTAGAAAACCACCAAATCGTTCCTGACAGCGTAATTAATTTTTTTTTGAATTAATTCATCCGCAAACAGCCAGAGCAGTCTCAACGTTTCCACAAGTCCCCGTATTCGCACTGAATATAAGTTGTAGATAAAAACAAAAGGAAAAACATTTTATGAACTATAGCTAATCTATTTATTAAACGAGTCTGGTTCCTTATATACTCATTTAAATATACACACAAGATGTAAATAAAATACAAGGTGTACGGCACCAAAAGTCTCCAAATATTTTGCCCATTCTTTCCATGCGACATATGGCGGTCCTGAATACATGTCAGAAATAAACACTTACAAGTTATAGTCAATCAAGGTCTCTGGGACACGCGTAATGTTGTCATTTACACATGCCGTCACCATACCCTAATCTAGGTCCAACGGTATTATTACAAAATTGTAAATCTCAACATTTTCGGTTCAAAAACCATTAAAAATTGGGCAACACTAAAAGGAGGGAGGGGCGAAAGGACGGAAGAAGGGAAACTGCTTTCTTAAACTCTGGAAACTAGTTCTAACTGTGTCCTAAACACTAATCTTAACCCCAGAACTAACCTTAACTCCAACCGCATATTAAAAACTAACTGTAATGTACTAATATTTATTTTAGTGTGCAGTTTCCCTCCTTCCCTCCTTCCCTTCTTCCCGATTTCCCCCTTTTAGTTTTCCCCTAAATAAATGTTACATTTTACAGCGCAAGTTTTAACACTGAAAAACATTGAATTGCTTTCTTACCCTAATGAACTAGGTACAAGCACATGCTTACACTCGCTAGTTGGGTAATTAGAAACAAGAACCTGTTCACCCGTCTACCGGTGCATAAGCATATATGGCTCGGCCTTACGCAACAATGACGGTTTTCGTGTAAGGTCGTGGGCCGAATGGTTAACGCGACCGATACATATACCGACTCTTATAGAAAAAGGTCCTAGTGAAGAGCACATCATTGAATCAAAACTAAGTTCAAAAAACAAAAACAATAAAGGTTTTCGTGTACGGTCGTGTGGCCGAATGGTTAACTCCATCGATACAATTACTGATATTTATAAAAAGGTTTCTTTTGTAACGAACCGATGACCGGTTAAAACTTATAGCTCGGTAAACAAGAAGGTTTTCTTTAATCTAATAAGTTGTATAAACCGCAAAAGTTTTTGTGCAGCGTAATTGCATTAAACGACCTTCTTCAGAGACATATTAATTCCGGAATGCAAAAATTTATAAAATTGAAAAATAATGAAATAAAAACGAAAATTATAAATTGAAGATCATGTCATCTGACGTAATCTCTCAGTTATGATCACAACCACTTTGGCCCTGATAAGGTCTAACCCTATTAATTAATTACATCACTTGTAATCATAGGCCTGTATATTTTATATAAAGTGTCACTCAGAAATCCGGACACTAAACAAACCCAAAACTGACAAGCACGTCAAGAAAGGACATTAATTGGAGTATCATTCGTGCTGAGTTGTCCAATCCATTAGCTAAACTCTCGATTTTTTTATTAAATATTTTGGGATTTTTTGCGATATTCATACGTGTTATTTGTGTGAATCATTTTTCTAAATGGCATATTTTATTGTTCTGTGAATATGATAAAAATACCTATTTGTTGATGCATGCAGATTCATATTTCTAAAAAGCGGAGAATTCGAGTTTCTTTATATACAATGTAAAGCGAGATCAACAAATTACAGTAATTGTTTTACAGAGGTAATTTATATATTAGCTTTCCAATAACTTTTCTGTTTTTAAAACCTTTTTACATTAGCTTGTCTAACCGAGGGAAAGCACTCACTATACTCTGAAGTTACAATAGCTATTCCCTCATCTTTTATCCATCGTCAAATTTCTAAAATAAAAGTTTGTTGCAAAATGTTTTGCATCTAAAATATTATAGTATACCTGACAGTTTTATATTTCTCAAAAACTAAAACGAAAGTCACCAATCGCGATATTTTTTTCTTTAGAAAATAACCTAACACGGAAATTGTTTTCGCGGTCGCCGTGGTTGAGCTGCAACACTCCCAACGCATCGCAGGTAACGATCGTCAGTAAAAGCGTTTGACTTCTAACCTAATTGATACGCAAATTCAATCAACTTGCGGCTGACTAAAATCGGTCAGTTAGCTTAAAATCAATCGCATGTAATCCTCTGCACTTGGAGTTGTCTGTCTTGGTTGAGATATAAAATCGTTGGGATTTTATTGTAATTATCTTTTTTTAATACTTATGAACTACAGTACTGCGATATTTAAAGAAATCAAAAAAAGGGGCGAACTTTAAACCAGATAAAAAGTTTGTGCTCTATTTACTACAATTTTGATTTAATCCGAAATCTGAAAATGGTGACATGATTAATTACCTATACCGAAAATGCAGATAAGTTTTCCTTCGTCTGCATATTTTTATATTCATTCCTATCTTAATATAAATTAATTATTCAAAAGACATTTGCTTACACCACTTTGTTGAATGCCTGCGCTCAAAATAAAGAGACGAACTTCAGCTAATCAATATTGTAAAATATCAAGCACTTTTCCAACTTTGATTTCTTTTCCAATCGCTATATAGTCCGTAATGTACAACGTCATATTTGGAAATGCGTCATAATAATGCATTGTTCCACCCATGCCAGGACGCAAAAATGCTGAACTGGACGCCGAATGTCGGCGTGTGCGTCATAAAGGAAAATGAGTTCTAGGAATTTATGGAAACGTATTCCGAAAATGTACAAAAATGTATTCTTCCGAGAAAACGTAATTTATATGGGTATTATCCTTTGCTATCGATTAAATAAGTCTTTTGGGTCCAAAATTTGTTTTTTTACTATAAGTTAGTTTTGTGTCAAAATTTCTAGGTTTTGTTGTGTATTCTAGTTTGGTAAAACAACGATAAATATTTTTTTGACTAAGATTGCTTAATTAAAGAGGTATAAAAATGTTAACTTTATAAAATACTAAAAATGAAGCGATGCAAATAATATATACACATTTGGTTGTGCACCTTAAATACTGTTACATTGAAATCAGCACTACGTTGTTAAAGTTTACAATTCTAAAAATTATAAACTCCTCTATATTTCATAATGATACCATTGTTGTGGCAAACGCATTATCTACCCCGTGCAAGATTTGTGATGCCATTAGTTTTAATATTAATTTTCATAATGTATAAAAGGAAAGTTCACAAGTTAAAATAGACTTTCAACAAAATGGTTGCAGATACGAAACTGGTCACTAGCTAGTCGGTTGTGTCCTTTGGCAAGGCACCTAACGGACATAGCCTGAACCCGTCGAATTAGTGGGTTCTACCAAAATAAAGGAACGTCTAAAATAACACAATATCTCCGGTAACCCGACGTAATCTGACCTGCCCCCTTATGTTAACCACCCTGTTTTCCCCATTTACGGGCATAATAAATATCCTATCTATCCTTTTTTCTACTTGTAACTATTCGACGCCTGTTAAGCCCTTTATTCGTAGTTACAAGAATGTCGGTTGGGTTTTAATCGGTGACGTTATATGTCACAAAGAGAGACGACATACACCGACAGATGATAAATGATGACTAAATAAACGATGGAGTCGCCATTTTTAGTTGGTTGACGCAGTTGGCCACATACGACTACCTGGCGAACAGTTTCGTCCTGCAAACCTTCGGCTGAAAGGCGACGCACTTACCCACCAGACTAACCTGTCGGACTAGAAATATTCTTAATTAACGACATTACGAATGTATAAGCTTTTAATTTATATAGTTTAGTTTATTCAGTTTTTGCCCCAGTATTAAATAATGGCAAAGGAATCAAATTACGACACAGGAACAGAAAAGACGGCAAAACAAACAGTCGTAAAACACTCATTAAAAAAGGATATCGTTTAATAAATATAGCAAACGCGGCCACCAAACCTAAACGAAAGAGTAATAATGAGCAAACAAAAATTAATTAAAACCAAAACGATATAGAGCCCTGAAGAAAAGTGTGCGGTAAAGCGCGACCAGTACTGAGGGGGAGCCGGCTTTAGGAGAAGATGTGGTCCGAAAGCGTGGACCAGATTGGCAAAAGAAAACCTGCCTAAAATAAAATTCCACTAATGTCAGTTGGCACTGTTAGATTCAAGCACACTTACCGGGGCATATTTACATTAAATATTTTCATTATAACACACAAATTGCATAACACTAATGCATTTGATTTAATACTTATTTAGGAGTAACAATTTTTTAGCTTTAAGTCACCTCTTTTTTGTGGACTAGTTGTCAGATTATCGCATGATATATGCCATTTTGGCAAAACAGAATGTCGATCAAAATTTAATATTTGCCCGGTATCTGAATATATTGTGCGTAGTTCACTTATAGGGTGTGAAATAAATTATTATTTTAATTTTGGTAAATAAAGGACAAAAGAACCAAATAAGAAGCAAATATTTACTTTGGACTTCGCCTTTCTGCACTGCGAAAAAATAACAAATAGTCCACGAAAGTTGATTATTAAAACCAAAAGTCTGACATGAGTATCAGTTTAGGTTACTCCCCTTTTTTGATTGACGGAGTTATAGTGCGAGGCGTCTTTGGTTGCTAAGGATGTATTGCCGTTTTAATCAGTAATATTAGAGGTTTTTGGATTAATAATAAAATATACCACGGTGTATAGTACATTACTTGTATTTGTACGTATCCTATCCAATTTTTGTAACAAAAAATATACCACGAAATACTATAACGTCCCAAAAACAACACAAAATTTAGACCTACCAAAGAAAAGTCTCAAGAAAGTCTGAAGATGTTGCTAATATAGTCCGACTCTTTTCAAAGAAATGGCAATTTGTTTCCATTTCTACCCTTAAATATATGTAACATATTAAAATTCGACACTTCTTTTTTATAATTTAGATAAATAGGTTATAATTGAAGAGTCTTAAGCTTGACTTGTGCTATTTTCAACATTGAAGATGGACGGTCCACGAAATATGACCGGTTTATACCTTGGTGGGGTAAGAAGTGTTCAGACTTATAAATTTTAAGTAATATTGAGTGGTATAATGTCAGCACTTGTCAGATATCTCTGGTGTTTATGTTGCTGCAACTGATACAAAATGTATAAAGTTTAAATTACATATTAATTGGTACTTAGTATACAACCCATTGTTGGTTACGCCTAAAGGCGCATGCAACTTGCAAGTTTCTGCTTTCGATCATCCAAACTTCTGCTCGACTGGGTTTTTACTAGTAAACTTACTAATGGTACAAGGATTGAGCCAAAATCCATACTTTAGTTTAGTTTCGTTTATTTTTTGTTTCCACGATGAAAACACGATGCAGAACCTTTGATAAAAATTTGGAAAAGGTAGAAAAAAACGGCAAAACGACAGTCGTTAGAACACGTCTAAAAAGCAATAAATTATTAAATTTCGGTATAATTAGACGTAGCCGCTAAACCCACATAAAAAATAACATAAAAAAATGAAATAATTTCTGTTCTAAATATTAACTCTGAAAACCAATCTGTTCTAATTAACATAAATGTGTCTTTTAAAGGATTTTGATACAGATATAAACATTGTAAAGTAATATGGTAATTTCTATTAGAAAAAAGGTTACAACAAAATAGATTCTGATTATATAAAGAGCAATCTTGTAAAATTCATTTTTATGTAACCAGCGAATTTATCAATGGATTCTATATATTTGTACAAATAACCTTCTTTTGTCGCCCTATTTGTTTGAAAATCTATTGTGGCTTTAGAAGCTTATATTTACTTTTCCAAGTTGAGTATATACCATACTTCATTTCTTTAAAGAAAATTGATTCCAAGGAATTTTATTTTTATTAAATTACCTGTAAATATAAAAATGTGTTCTAGTATGTTTGTTTGTTTGGCAAAACATTTTTGTTAACCTTTTTTGGATTTAATCATAGCTTTATTTCCCCCTAGTATCTTGGTAATTTGAAAAATAGTGCATTAATGAAAAAAAACAGGAGTATCTTATCTCTAAAAAACTAAAACATAAATCGTTGTGGTAATACCAAGTGCATACATTTGTTTTTTTAATTGTCAAAGCTGTGTTGTTTATTGCTACTTTTTTGTCCACGATTAGCATGTAGGCATGTGTGCTAAAAGGTAGGTTCTAATTGTTTTAGGTTCCTTTAAAACTAGCACATAATGGGAACAATCCTTTATATTTTTACCCTTTCTATGCAAATAGACTATTCTGCTTATCCAGCCTATTTTTCTTTCTCTATTTTTCTTGTTTAGTTTATCCAAGAAGGATACCTACCCCCTCGCGAACGGAAATCTACAATCCCATCAACTTTATACCGGGGTCATGTGGTTAAGCTTGCACGGGCACCTAACTCAAATCCACATCGGGTAAGATGGTAGACCTATTAATCTGTGTTTGTTTTGTGATGTTCTTGGTATTAAATAATATCACTTGCCAATTGTGCCAGTTGCTTTAATATTGCAATTTGGTAAAATGACGCCTCATATATTAACAAAAAATTCAGATTTATATTACTCAAACATAAAAAATATTGGCATGTATACTTATTGTGATACCAGTAGTATACAGTTTTACGACTTAGCAAGACATCAAGTTTGCTTATGTGGTTTAAGTATTTTAAGTACTCCAATTGTGTTTGTGGGTCAGGCATTGAATAACGTTGCCTTGATGTCAAGCATTACATCACAAAAAATACCTTAAAAACACATTGTGTTATAATAATACATTGTCCCACAAAAGAGAATAATATTAAGTATTCAATCTCATATTAAACTGTGTTTTTCAATTGCAGAGCTCAGTTGGTCGCTACCCAATGCACAGTTTAAATGCTGGTTTTGCTGGTACACAATTCCCTATTAAAGACCAGATGGTAAACACAATTTCAACTATGTCTGTTTCTAGTGTTGTTATTTGTCGTAGTAATTTGATGCTACACAAAGAGTGTAAAGCAAGCTATAAGATTAAACCTTCATTTGATCTGTAGTTTTAGAGCTATCGGTAAACAAAAACTTGATATGCCAATGGCTTCAATTGTACGGCGATTCTACAAGAATCTATATCATGTTTCTCAATTATATGAACAACAATAGATATTAGAACTAGTTTTTGCTTTGTCCTTTATTTTATAAACAACCTTTATAAAGCCTTTAATGAGAGTTTATAAATTAATTGTTTGACACTGCCAATTAAAGAATAGTTTTATATTAATAAATTATGTGATTGGTCAGTAGGCCTATCCAACTTGGTATTGTTTTATAGCCTGCCATATTGGGTAAAATGAAATTTACAAACAATGCCATACTTTGTTGTCTAATTTAATCTAACAATATATACTATAGGGTATTGTAGCGAATCATATAGTGGTAGTTTTTATTCTCTCATCTCACATTCAACACAAACTTTTATACTGTGCGACGCGCGTCATCAAATTAAGGGCAATTAAGTAATCAACAAAACGGAATGTGAGGAATGTTACAGTATTATAATGGGTGTGGAATTCAAATTGATGTAAACATAGTTGGTGACGGTTGACAAGTAACTAACAGTCCCAATTTCTCAATTTCTAAAACACTACATGCAGTGAAAAGATATATCCAAGTCAAACCTGATGTGGCTCACTATACAAAACACACTGTAGACATGTTTTGATACTAATATTTTTTTTTATAAATTTTAGAATTTCAAATCTCCACGGGATCTGCAAAGATACAAGAAATATAAAGCCAGAGGCAAATGGGCCAACTATCCAATGACCATAGAAATCAGAAAAATTGCTGGGTTAATCATTGTTTACTGTTTTTGTTGTAGTTTCATTGTTGACCATTAATTATGTTATATTAAGTAATTTTCATATTTTATTTGACCCAGCGGGTTCAATCTGTTTTTGCTTTAAAGTCCTTGCACTAGGACACAACTGAAGGATGACAAATGACTAAAGTTATGTTCAACTGTAACCATAGTCTTTATTTATCATCCGACAAAAAAGTAAAAAAGTAATAGTCCGACCAGTTAGTCTGGTGGTGTAGTGGGAGTGTGTGACGCCTTTCAACCGAAAGGTTGTAGGTTCGAAACTTGTCGCTAACTAGTCGGTTGTGTCCTTGGGCAAGGCACTTAACGGACATTCTCTGAACCCAGCGGATTAATGAGTTCTACCAAACTCAAGAAACCTGTCTTTTATGCACAACACACAGCAATAGCTACGGTAACCCGACAGTGGGCGCGAAGTAATCTGGCGATTGCCCGTGTGTTAACCCCGTTGGTTTTCCCGTGGGATAAACATGAATATCCTATCCTATCCTAATCGAATGATCATTTTGCTAGAACAATAATTGTGGTTTGTATAGTATTAAGCTGTGATGCAACCTAATTGCCTCTGGAATGCTTTAATTTTGGGGAAATATTCGACATAACTACATGCTGCAATGCAGTGGATAATGGAAGTACCAGTTCAGCAAACCTTTTTATAAAATATACTGAATACAGTACAGGAACATCTGGAAGCTATCTTGCAGAGTGTGTTCTTGGAGAAAAAAACATCATCAAGCAGGATGTGATGAAAAATGAACCATACTTCTCATCTCATGCACCTAATCCCACGGCTGCCAATTTGTACGGCGGAATGGTGGGTGTTTTTTCTTATTATTGAGAACGTATGATAGAACACATGTTGCTACTGGTTTTACACATAAGGGACACAACCGAATACACTGGGTTATTGAGATTCCATAGTCAGTGACTCTTTGAGTATTATTAGATATGGCATTCCAACACTGCTCTAAATTTGATTTATTTCTGGGTTGTCAAATGACAACAATTTCCATCATATAGAATTAAAATTTAATCCAGTATGATTTAGGCCCAACCCACTTGCAGAGATGTTCTGTTTAAGCTTCATCATGCGTTTCCACTGCACACAAACGAACCATCAAGCTTTGAAAACAAATCGCCACCATATAAACTGTTGTGGAAATGCGTTAATTTATATTCCTGTTGTAATACGTGCAGGTTTCCAGACAGTTATTTTGTGCCCTGTAATCAAGCGTGCCCAGTAATCAACTGTAATCATGCCCGCATGTTTGTAATATTTATTTATTTTGCTATGTAACATTCTTTGCGTGCATTTCGTGCTATATAATAACCATTAATGGGTTCTACCTAAATCAGTGGTTCCCAACCTTTTTGTCTTGGTGACCCTCTTAAAAATTTTCGAAGATTCCGTGACCCACACTTATATTCTATCCTAAATGCAAAATTAGAAAGTTAGCACAAAAAAAATGTTTTACTTGCATTTATTAACAAATCAGTGCGATCGTTGACCTTGTAGGTCTGCAGCTAAACCTCCCCTTAACTATCTTGACCAATTCCAAGTCTTGACGGATTTCTGTTGTGCAATATATACTAAGCTACTTCCCTAATAGAGTTTCAATTTGCAGCTATTGCACGTTTACAGTCAAGTGGTCATATAGTTTATGACATCACAGTGGACGATATGACATCACAGTGGACGCATACTGATGCAATAATATTGTGCTACAAAGCAATCCGAATGAAATGTCTCAATGGAAAATTATGCACAGGATAGAGCACATACTATGAGCGTACCGAAGCATCCAGTCCTATTGACAGTTACCCTTGTTCTTACATTAGCAACAGCTTCGCGACCCCCTTTAACATGCTTTGCGACCCCTTTGGGGGTCGCGACCCCCAGGTTGGGAACCACTGACCTAAATGAAGGAACGTGTCTATCATACACAACACACTGCAATAGCTCCGGTAACCCGGCAGTGAACGCGAGGTGATGTGACGATTGCCAGTGTGTTAACCCCCTTGGTTTTTCCTTTCACGATAAACATAAATATCATATCCTAACCGTCCCCCAACCCCCTAGAACTCAGCATCTCCGGCATGTCGCGACAGAGAGGAAGAACGATTCTACCAAGTCATGTACGATGAGATTCACCAGGTGGTATCAGGCCAACAGAACTCAATGCTTCACAACCAGCATAAACTACAACGTATTCTGCTCAATCCTTCCGATATTGGGATAAGGCCTGACGTGTAAGTGACGTTCTTGCTCGGTTATTTCTCGTTCCCTAGATTATAGCGACCATTGACGCATATTTGATTAAAATCAATAAGTCATTAGAATTATGTAAACAATTCCATATATATATATAAAATTATGTTTTCGCTAAACCCACATAAAAATATATATATATATATATATATATATATATATATATATATATATATATATATATGCCATGCGAAAAAAAGTGTGCGGTAAAAGTGCGCGGTAGTTAATTAAAAAATGGAACAGGAAAAGACGGCAAAACGAACAGTCGATAAAACACGTCATTAAAAAAGGATAAATTTAATAAATATAGCGGACGCGGCCGCCAAACCTAAACGAAAGTATTGGATCTGTTTAATTATGGATCCCATTTGGAAAAATGGGACACATATTGTTTTTGTCTGTTTTTTTTTTTCTTTTTTTTTTTTGTTTTTTTTCTTTTTTTTTTTTCGTCAAACGCTTGACAGGCATGGCTTGTGGCAACGACATCTACCAGAAGGGTAATGGAATCGCAATAAAACTTTGTCGTGTGTTAGATCACATGGTCTAGATGTGCACGGATCAAAATTTTGCGGAATATACTGAGGGGAATTCCCCTGGGAGGTGAAAAACCAAAACGGTATCTTTTTTTAAAAAAAATAGCTTTCTTGGGCATAGCGCTTGAACGGCTAATCCAATTTCATTTAAATTTGGCAAACTGTAAGTGCATTAGCCACTGATATACCATTTACAAGAATTAAAAAAATTACCCAGGGAAATACCCTAAAAATAAAATTTTGTTTTCAAATAATGATTGTGGCAGGCATTGGTTGTGGCACCGACATCTACCAGAAGGAGTAATGGAATTGCAATAAAACTTTGTCATTTGTTAGACAACATGGTCTAGATATGCAGAAACCAATATTATTGGTAATATACTCAAGGGAATTCCCCTGGTAGGTGAAAAAACAAAACGGTATTTTTTTCAAAAAAAGAGCGTTTTTTAGCAGAGCGCTTAAACGGCTACTCCAATTTCATTTAAATTTGGTAAACTGTAAGTGCATTAGCCAATGATATAACACTTAAAAGAA
>CH002949.1:934922-950250 GCA_000149265.1 Ciona savignyi
TTTTCAAATCATGATTGTGACAGGTATGGGTTGTGGCACCGACATTCTACCAGAAGGAGTAATGGAATTACAATGAAACTTTGTCATTTGTTAGAAAACATGGTCTAGATATGCAGAAACCAAAATTTTGGGGTAATATACCCAGGGGATTTCCCCTGGGAGGTAAAAAAACAAATCGGAGATTTTTTTAAATTAGGTTTTTGGAGCATAGCGCTTATACGGCCAAAATGTTAGTTCCCTATCCGCCTTATTGAGCAAAAAGAAAAAGGGAACATAGGGAAATACCCTAAAAATTATGATTTGTTTTAAACCATGATTGTAACAGGCATGCTATATCGCTTCGAAATCTCCAACAAGGAGTCGCCAAAGCGGATTAAAACTGATTGTTAGATTATTTAACAAACATCTAACTTAGATAACATAACTTAAATATGTTAAGCAGAAATTTATGTACTAAACCCAGGGGAATTCTCCGAAATAATGAAAAACTCAATCGGGCTGTTTCGGGAATTTACCTTCCCTTTACCAAAGCGCTTGACAAGAGGCTTAAATTTAAAACATTTGTGGTAAAATGTTCGTAAATCGAACACGTTTTTCTTTTTTTAACTACACATGGAAAAGAAGTTTGGTTTAATAACTATGGGACCCATGCGTTTATGCTTGCAGAAACAAAACTATGACAGTCCGGTTAAAAATTTCAGGAATATTACATAACATGGATCTGACGTGCACATATCTGACAATAACATATATTGTGTAATTAACATTAATAACAAGATCGGGACCCATGCGTTTATGCTTGCAGAAACAAACTACTAACCCGGTGTATAAAATACAAATTGTGGTTAGGGACCCTGCTCGCATATATATATCATACAAAATGTGTTTTACAAAATAATAGTGGTTTTAAAACACGTGGTTGACACTCTCTAGTTGAAATTGTGTTTACTGGGCACTGTTTTTCTCATAAATTCCATCATCTCTTTTGTTTAACGAGCCAAGTTTCGACCCCATAATGGGTTCGTCACTAAAACTATTTATTATATAAAGCTATATTGTGAGTCGGTTGCGTTAACCATTCGGCCACTGGACCATTCCTAATTCCTCTCTCTCAGTGTGACGCCGGCCCACCAGAAGCGAGTAGCTACGTCATACGGTTTTGGTTCCCGGTTCACGCCTGCCACGCCCACCAGACGCCCCCACACAACCACCGCAGCACCAGAGAAGGAATACAAATCACTTTTGCTTCCCGTTCCCTTCGTATCGTCACACCGACTCGCCACACCTCAACTACAGCCTTCCAAACCGGCAGTCACGCCGGATTCAATGCGAGTGGACTTGGTTAGTCCGTGGCGTTCTAATCTGCGAAGCTTAACACCGTATCTTCAACGTGCCAAAGCAGGTAAGCCTTGTTTTCCTTATTTTAATGCTTTGTAAGTCAGAACAAAAATTTACCTGGAAGAAATCTCTTCGACAGTACAAAATATTTTTTTTGTTCAAGCAAATTCGATGTATCTTCTGTGATATTGATTTAACCCTTTAGAAACGAGATTCTTTTTGCGCAATTTGTGCGTTTTGACCATGTATGCTTTGTAGTGCTCTAGCGCCTCGCGTGTTATAATTAGGGCAAAATGTTCAACACTAGAGTTGTTCCCAATAAAATTTCTAAAATTTTTATTTTAAACAACAAATATAAAATGTGAGAAAAATACTGTGATTTCCCTCCTTCAGTACACCCGCTGTTTTGTGGTTAAATATTGTGTTTATATACGTTGTATTCTTGTATTGGAGGTACTTGGTAGTAAATGAAATTTTTATATAGCACGAAATGCACGCAAATGTTACATACCAAAGTAAATGATTATTACATACATGCGGGCATAAATACAGTTGATTACACGGCACAAAATAACTGTCTGGAAACCTGCACGTATTACTGCAGGGAATTAACGCTTTTCCACAACATATACGTTGCTAGATATGCAGTGCAAGTTTGGTTGGTTGCAGCAATGCCGGCATAATTCGTCAATATGTACAACGGTTTCTTGCTAAACCAGATCGTATTCGAGTTTGTATTTTTTCTAAATAATGCTTGAGCGGGAAAACTTTTTACGAGAGCTGTCGTTACAATTTCACGATATAAATTAAAGGATTTGTACATGCCAAATAAGCCACTGCGCAGCATATAAAGAGACATACCACGTTGTCGTATTATTCTGGTTGCTGTGAAGGACGTTTTTATATTTTACCTGGTCTTGTTACGAACCAGTTCAGTCCTCATGTTGTTTACGGACAAGATACTTCAGAAACACTGCTCCTTGCCAGTGATGTTAATACGATCGTGTATAAAATGCAGTAGATCTTCGGTTTTAACTAGTAACATGGTACATGGTGTGTAACAGCTCCGACAACTTGACTGTAGGCGGGGCACGATTATGATCTTAGGATAGGATATTAATGTTTATCTCCGTTAATAAGAAATCCAAGGGGTTAACACACGGGCAATTGTCAGACCAAAGCTATTGCAGTGTGTTTTGCATGATTCACACGTTCCTTTAATTTGGTAGAACCCATTATCCGCTGGGTTCAGGCAATGTCCGTTAAGCGCCTTGCCCAAAGACACAACCTACTAGCTAGCGACCAGTTTCGTATACCTGCAACCATTCAACTGAAAGGCGACGCACTAACCGAGCAGACTAATCTGTCGGACAAATATTGTTTATAAAGTCTGTATTGTTACTTGTTAGCCCCAGTTACACAAAATCCCTTAAATCAGCAGAATGTGTCCGGGAAAAATATTCGCCGCATCGGCATTTTCACTATTAACACCAACCCACGGTGCTTATGCAATATATTATCAAATTGTGAAGAAATCTATGTGCGTTTGCTTCGGTCCGAACGTTGAATCTCCTTTTCTCTCATCTTACACTTGCAAGTCTGACGAGTTGTTCAGCTAAAACTCTATCAGCCTTTTGTTTACCACTTTGGTTCAGTAAGTTCGTCTATAATTTCCAACAGAAAAATACTACCGAGACGACGGGGTGCGATGGAACAGTCCCGAACCCGTCACCTCCATATCCACCCAAGGAAACCTGGGAGAGTCTTCCGCCGAACGAGTCAGCCGTCTCCTCAGCGCGGCTGCCGAGGTTTGTTGGTTTTACATTTCATTCGTCGTCAGATCACCTTGCGCCCACTGTCGGGTTATCAGAGCTATTGTAGTGAGTTGTATATGATTATAGACATGTTCCTTTTTTTAATAGAACTCATTAATCCGCGCTGGGTTCAGTCGGTAAAGTGCCCTGCCCAAGGACACAACCGACTAGTTAGCGACCAGTTTCTTACCTGCAAGTTGCAACCTTTCGATTGATAAGCGACGCATTTAACCGCCAGACTAACCGGCCGGGTTAGTCTTATTCGGTCGTATCATTGGTCATTGGTCAGCCGATAGGTTGTGGGGTTAGGACTAGCCGGTTATCCAGTCGGCTTTGTGGTCGGGAAGCATACTAAACAGACACTACTTAAACCAATTGAATTTATGGGTTAAACAGAAACTAAAGCAACGTTTCATATACAATACACCTCAATAGCCGACTACTTTGCTATGTACACGCGGTATTTAGATTTTTTTTGTATCATATCGCCCCCCCATGCGCTTTTTATCCCCTGAAAGGGTAGGGTATAGGAATTTAGGAATGTATAATATAGAATCGCTGGGTATTACACAATAATGTGTTTCTAATCCTGTTCTGATGTTTTAATATTTGTTTGGATTTTGTATATTATATATATGTAATATGTTACAATGTTTTATCTTGGTGCGTGATTTTGGTGCGTGCGTTGATTAATTGATGGCCTCGTAACCAACTCTTGACAATAATTACCTGTCGCCCTTATCGTTATCTTTGCCGCTAAAAACCGTTAGACTTTATCGCCTATTTGAGTCTATATAACCGTTGTATTACGTTTGAGCACAGTTGTGTTTTTATGCTGCTTAAGTGAATACAAGCATTTAATACAAACCCTTTAGAAACGATATTCTTTTTGCGCAATTTGCGCGTTTTGACCATGTATGCATTGTAGTGCTCTAGCGCCTCGCGTGTTATAATTAGGGCAAAATGTTCAACACTAAAGTTGTTCGAAATAATATTTCCAAAATTTCCAAAAAAATTATTTTTTGATGACGTCACTATATGGGCGTCCACGTCACATTTTTTTATACATTGTTATAGTTGATCTGTTAACAATACAGCCTAACTTATTTTTACAAAGTTACTCAGTAACATATTCCTTTAATTATATTATAATTTTGGTTTGATGACGCCATCAAAATAATATGACGTCACTAATTTCATGTACAGGTCCACCCATCCCAAAGTTTTTTTTTAATTAAAAAAAATATTGGAGAAGAAACTTAGATTCCTATCAAGCCCACATTGCTTTTTTGGCTACTTTTTCTTCAAAGTCAACCACAATTGAAGTTTTTGGAACAAATTGAGGACTATAACCGTAAAGATACTCAAAACCCCCCAAAAATGTAAATAAACCGGTAAGATTATATCAAGGACATCTTAAGAAGCGAAACTGTTTTTACTTCCATAGGGACATTAAATTAAATAAACATTTTGGGCGTAGTATTAGAAAAAAAAATTGTAAAAGTTTCCCTTGAAAATTAGACCAAAAAAGTCATAAAATTAAAAAAAAAAATTACTTAAAAATTTCAAATGCAAAAGTAACATGTTTATTGTTGCTGTTTTTAAAAAAATATACATTATATAGCTTTTCAACGAGACCAAACTTTAGCAGTTTTGACAAGAAATTTTGGAGAATTTTCAATTTTGTCAAAAAAGCCAAATTTGGTTTTCTCGTTCTTAAAGGGATTTATACAAAACGTTGAGAGCTGCTGACTACAGGTTATCGAGAACCCCGTCCAAAAGCGTGATATATATATACGTTTCTTTATTTTGTTTTGTTGTAGCGTACTGCACTGTGTTCTTTGTGCGGGCGACTTTGTAATGAACTCTCTGCGATAATACAACACACGAAAAGACGGTAACAAGAAAAAGGCATTATTAACGCTTCGCTGAACACGTCGCCACATTGTTATATTTAAATAGTAATTATCAGAAAGTCGAATACTGTTGTTTTCGAGGTGTATTTTCTTTACCAATGACATTTCTAAAATTTCATTACGGCAGCGTTTTTTTATTATCTGTGAGGTAACGTCGATGGAGTGCAGCCCTGCTTTTTAATGCTCAAACCAGCTGTTTTTCCGAATCAAACTAATCTAATAAAAATGCTTTATAAAATTCATATCATTTCCGATTTTTAACGATTCTAAATTCTATATCGTGGGTCCCTGTATAATCACATTTGTGTGCGCTTGGAACAAGGCTTAGACTTAGTGTGAAGAAATAGTGGAGATTAATTACCAAAATGTGGTATGTTGCTTAATATTCAATCATTCATATCTATACAGGGTATTTCAGTTTTTTCTTGGGGTAGAAAACCGAGTTCGTAGTACGCAATTGTCGTTAGCATAGTTGTATTAACTAAGTAATTTTGTTATGCATTTTTAAATTTGTTTGGGCATTTTTAAACGACCCTGTAAAAGTGTAAAATGTATGTGGTATGTGTTAGCATGGCCGCTGTGTGTAGAACTTACCACCCGACGGCGTAAAGTTTAAACAAGAGAATGCAGAAATAATTACCAAGCACTAACCCCCCCATGTTAATGAAATTTACGGAGAATTACTTTATATTTTATTTCCTTTTCACATTACGGTATTTTAGTATAGACCGTGCTGGTAATGGGGGATGACGGTATTTGCAGATCCCCCCACATTACCATTGCACAAGCAATCTGACCAGGGATAAATAGTGATCACGACCCTTTCTAACAAAAACGTATCACGAAAGCTATTATTAAATATGTCAATTAAGTCGGCACCTGTACCGGAAATTATGTTCCTCTATATTTACGTCAGCAAAAACGTCGTTGACGTCACTATTGATATTTTATTCGACAAAGCAGTGATTGGTGATATGTATTGTCGTCATCGGAGAATCCGGCTGTGCAACGTTCAATATGTATTTTTTCTTGAAAACACTGATGGCGGTGGTGGTTTATATGATATTATACCGAACGTCTATTTTCAGTGGAAAAAACGACGGCCGTTAAACACAGCTATTTGTCAAGTACGTGTTTGTTGAAGATATTGCAATGTGTACATAGATACTTTGGTTAAGTTTTTAGTAAACCCATTAATCTACAGTTTTAAACATAGTCCGTTAAGTAAATGGAAAGTGGTTTGTTTGAAACTCCTACCAATATCAGGCCAACGCTCTACACCAGTGCTTCTCAAATGGTGCGCCGGGGTTTATAGCTATAGGTGCGCCACACTTGCATTTCGTAAATTTACGACATAGTGTGCATAGATCATAAACTACTAAATGGTTAGTGTCTAGTTCGTTCTTTTCCACTGTAACGTTAGTTCTACATTAACTTTCGAAAAGTGGAAAATTCGGTGATAAAATTATTTAAATAAAACTTTTAATTTTTCATATTTTTCCTAAATTGTTTAAGTATTTAGCATATTGTTTGACTCCCCATGCAAAATGCGCCCGTTCGTTTCTTAATTGGTCTCGGGTGCGCCACGAGGTCAAAAAGATCGAGAACCACTGCTCTCTCTAAACGATATGTGTTTTATTCCCGGAAAAATGAAATAACATTTGTGTAATTGTCATTACAGGATAATTTCAAATTAAATAGTGGTACAAGGGAACCGGTCAGTAATTCAAGTAGAAAGAAAGACGGCTTCACCCAAGACGAGATCCACGGTAAGTCTATTTATATATGGAGCGACTGAATAAATACCACCTACTCCTTGTTGTTTATATTGGATGGAAATTATGTCGCGTTTTTAAAAGAATGGGAATATGGAACTGTGTGTTTAGCGTTAAAGGCTTGCCTGGCTGTGGTTACAAATATCATAAAAGGTCGCGCGTAGTTCACACTTTTTACTTGTTTTCGTCCTGAGTTACAATACCGAAGAACGCAATTGATTCATTTAGAATCGTTGAACTATCGGTTCAAGCGAATATATTGGCGGATAAAAACGGATGTCGTACGAACGAATATATTGACGAAGTCCTCAATATTATTTTAATAATCTGAAAGTGCAGAGCAATATTGTACTTTCGGTGTTGAGGTTTAAGAAGTTTCAAAATGTAAATGCAATCATTTACGAATCAGTAGTGTGAGATATTTTCGTTTTTGTACTGGTAATAAAGTAGTTTAGTTTAGTATATTTTTTTGCTCCTTCGTTACAATAAAAAAGAATAGAACAATTATTTCAAGTTAAGGAGACAGGATAAAACGGCAAAAC
This sequence comes from Ciona savignyi, assembly GCA_000149265.1. Classification (NCBI taxonomy): domain Eukaryota; kingdom Metazoa; phylum Chordata; class Ascidiacea; order Phlebobranchia; family Cionidae; genus Ciona; species Ciona savignyi. The sequence continues at coordinate 942,308 of CH002949.1, forward strand.
TACAGTAGTAAAAACACGTCAGTAAAAAGACAGATTACAAATTGGGGGGAAAATGACGTGGAACCCTTACATTAATAAAAATAAATTTCAACAGAACAATTTAAATCAAATATAACTAAATAAAAGTATATGGTTAAATACAGCTATATAAGAAACAGGAAATGCATCCATTTACTGAATATGACAGAAGAGATAATAATTGAGTTTTAAATTAAACAGTTTCAGTAGCTTACTTTCAATAGCAGACGAATAGAACTAAAATACTTGACCTATAAGTTATAAGTCTGGCGGTTAATTGCGTCGCCTTTCAACCAAAAGGTTGCAGATTCGAAATTGGTCTCTATCTAGTCAGTTATGTCCTTGGGCAAGACACTTAACGAACATTGCATGAACCCAGGCGGATTAATAGGTTCTAATAAATTAGAGGAATGTGAGAATCATACACAACACACTGTAATAGCTCCGGTAACCCGATGGTGGGCGCGAGGTGATCTGACGATTGCCCGTGTGTTAACCCCCTTGGTTTTCCCATTCACGGGAATAAACATGAATATCCTATCATATCCCTAGTAGCTTACTTTCAATAGCAGACGAATGGGACTATATTACTTGGCTCTTGTTTGTTCTGTGGGTTAAGCGGGTTCGTTCGCACTTTATCGAATGTTGAAATAATGCTTCAGTGCCCGATGTTTGGCGGTTTTGTTCGTTTACTTGCATTGATAAATTGATTTTGTGTGTTATTTAAGTCAAATGAGCCGGAAAACTTTTATAAAATAAATTACTACAGTTAGTGCGTCAGTCGAGTGTGTTTTTTCTAGTAAAAATATGAAAATTGTTATAAACTAAAATACTACTTTATTGTTAATTACGAACGATTCTTGGATATAAACTCTGGCCTACTGCAATAAAAGGTTATTTGCAACCAGTGTTCGCATAACGATCGATTTGTTTCTGTCAAGCTATTTACAGTATCCCGTGCGCGTTTCAATTCGATCGCATTGGAATTGTAATTATTTGCATGATTAATGTGACATTCGATATATCTGATATGATATTGATGTCCCAACTCGAAGTCATGTGGCCTAGAAATCCCACTTCAAAGCTGTTTGGTAATCAGGTCGCGATTTGCAGTGAAGGAGTCTTTACTCTAGCCGAGTTATGCTTAGTTTAATTCGGAAGAAACGCTTTACAGCGAAATATTTATTGAACATAATTGTATATAAACGTAAAGTCATCTTCTAGTATAATGTTAGGGCCTAACTTGTTATATAGCTGTTCTAAACCGCTATAAAATGTAGAGGGAGTGCGCGACGTTGCTTAAAATCAAATTACAAGAGCTAGTATCAACGGATTTCTATCAGAAAATAAATTGTTTAGTGCGTAGCTTGCTTTAGTGATCTTATCCAAGAATATCAGTAAAAGCGACTTTACAATTAAGAGAAACGTGTTTGCCGTTTTTTATTGAAAATTGCTAAAATTTAAATTTAAAAAAATATTAAAATGTGACTTTTTATCTTTATTGTTGTTTTAATTCTTCACATCATGGATTCGAAACTTAACCCCGTAAAAAAATGATATTTTAAGGAGCGTTAGTAGGCCCTTTCAGTTAAGATTTTAAGTTATTTCGGTCTTAAATGTAAAAAGTGGGACGTTTGCAAATGCCGTATTTGTCGTTAAACTCCCCGATTTATATAAGAAATCCAACCATTGCGTTGTGCAAACTTGGTCGTTCGTTTACATTCAGCAGTTTAGGCCCGGGATAGAAGGATGATATATACGTGCCGGATAGATAACGCTCACTTAAAGGTTCCAAATATAGCCGGCAGGGCTGGCGTTTACCATTGCCTATGTAAATTTAGTTAACTTTATAAAATATAGATTGTATCCTTGTTGTGGTATGTCATTTTTTACTATTCGTATTTAAAAAAAAAACATTTTTCAAACCAAATTAATGCTCTTTCAATTGAAATCTAGGCACTTGTAACTTTATTTCCAAAATATTTATAATCCAATTAAGATTTCCTTGTTCCCATGTTTTATACTTCAATGAAATTTACAGCATTTGATTGGGCTATAAAGATGTCCAATTGTTATTGAGCATCATATTTAAATACGTCGGGGGAGGTGTTTTTTCGCACAGTGGCGCCAGACCGGTATTTTTCACTGCAAGGGACGCGTCAAAAGCTGAAAATGCGGCTAAAGTTTAGTTGCCTTGGTCCATTCTTTCTTTTTCCCGTTGTCACATGCGCTGAACGTGTCGACAAGAATAGGGGTTCGCGTTTTCTTATCTGGGAGATGCACTTAACCGCGATAGTCGCGGCGTTTTAACTCACTTGTTGTTGTGTAGGCCACTCGTCGTCGATATATTACTTACCAAGCCTAGAGCGTATGGAATGTAAGCCGCTCTGTATATTTTGTTTGTTATGCAAATCAGGGTAGAAGCTTTGATTAATTTTCCTTATATATGAAACATAAAAGTTTGTTGTAGTAAACGTATCACATATTTGGTGATTTGTTTAACCTACATCTATGAGCGATAGATAGAACGAACACAACATTATAGAAATCAGCAAGGTTACAAAACAGTTTTTAGTACACGGTTGTGTGGCCGAATGGTTAACCGAAACATATACCGATTTACATACAAAAAAGTCGTTTTTACCTTATTAAAAAATGGTTTTATTGACGAGCCTGTCAAGAGTTCGAAACTTAATTAAAAAAATAAATAAAAAATTGCTTAAAGGCAGTTTTGCGATGGTCGCTTGTAGTTTACAGATTTTACTTTGTTAATTTCTTATTCTTCGTTTTATTAAAATATAATAAAAATAAACAAATAAATAAATTTCTGATTTGATAACCGTGTTGACAAAATCGAAAGTCTCGCTAAATTAAAGTTATTCATTAAAAAAAGCAATTATCTTATTAGAAAATCTCTACGCATTGTTACCCTTTAGTGTTTACATATGTGGAAAATAGTTTAATTATTGTCTTTTGTTGCAAAAAATAGATTTCGAGGCCGGTATCCTTCAGCGAAAACTACGTTCAACGCCAAGTACTGGCACCAAGCTAAGTTGGAAAATTGACAGTGCGTCTCAGACGCAGCATTCCTCGCTTTCTGTCGTTGTACCTGCATCCTACGAAGAACCACCGTCGCTGCCCAGCACCCCATTACCACCTGCGATCGTAGAACCCGCCTTGGACCAATCTGCTGAGATAATCTCGACCCCGGAACCCCCACACGTCACCGACATGGGCAGTGGGGCTGCAAAGTTGTTCCGCTGTGATTTAGCGACCAAAGACGTGACGTCAATATGTGATGACGCGTCCATGACGAAAGCAGCCGACACGGAGATACAATGTGTGGTCGAACTGTGCGATGGAAAGAAAATTCCAGCTGATATAGATTTCGGTGAGATTTGTTTTACGTAAAATTTGTTGTTTTAATTTTTTTTTTAACAAAATCATCATTATAAATTTTTAGAATTAAAAATTTGCAGATTGGGATAGGTACAAATTGGGACTAATATTACATTGGTTTGGGCATATAGTTCATTGTAATAGTCGTCAGCCGTGACCAGACATGTTTTGAATTCGCTTTTTCCTGTGGAAGGCACTTACCGATCGTTGCCTAATAACCCAGTTCCAAATGAATTTTCAAAAAATGAATTATTATCAGATAGAAACCTCAATTTAATAGCAAATTATCCTGGCCACAATGTAATCTGACGATACACCTTTCTGAAGCAACTATGTAGTCCCAATTATGGAAATAACACGAGTAATAGTCCTATACACGCGGAAATCTTTGCTTGGTTTCTAACATAACCTCCCGGGTGGTCGATGAATGCAATACTAACCTTTAATAAATTGTGATAACTCGATATTTTATCATTTTAGAAATTAATTTATACTAACCCAGTAGATAAACTACTTTAGAGATTTAGATTTAGCCTTCTAAAAACTAACCAATGAGTTTTCTAACAAGGCCCTACGATAACGACAACCCAGGGAAACCACCGATAAAATTTCGTGCAATTTTCAGGTATTGTTGACTAACTTGCATGTTATTTAACTCTAGGAATACACACAATATATTTTTATAACACATTTGTACACTTCTTTCTATAGCAGGTTCTCTGTTTTTGCATGCTAAAATTAAGTTGTTCGTATTAATTAAAACAACACTAATCGGACATCGCAGAAAACAAGCGAATTAGCTAAAACACCAGAAACGTCTTAATTATTATAAACACATTGTAGTAACTATTGTAATAAAATGACGACCGAAAAGTAACTACCCGTGTGATAATGCGTTTAGTTTATTTTTTGTCCCAGTATTAAAAAATGGCAAACGAATCAAAACACGACACAGGAACAGAAAAAGACGGCAAAACGAACAGTCGTTAAAACATGTCAATAAAAAAGGATATCATTCAATAAATATAACGGACGCTAAACCTAAGCGAAAAAACAATAATAAGCAAACGAAATTTAATTAAGAGCAAAAACAATATAATATAAAGACCTTGAAATTTTCACGTCGATGAAGGCAAACATACATTTTTAATCCCATTCCTTCTTAAAACGAAGGTTTGTGGTCTATTGATCGATCCGTTGCCAATAGTCTGCGCCCGTTGACGCGCAGGTGGTGTATATTACAGTTATGTCCAAAAATATATACACCAGTTTTCATATCTCCACAAATCGATCGTAAAAACGCGTTCGTACAAATCCAACACAAACGTTATTCGTAATCTCTTTATGCTCGGTGGTCGGGATGTTTTAACGTTCTCGAAACTGCCCTCCCTTTATAATGTGTACATGGTGGGAAATTTTACAATATTGCGTATAAGTAGTAAAATGAATCTTACTTGTAATTTGTTATGGTACATTACATTGCCAGGCGCAGGTAATAAAACGATCCAAGCACTTAAATTATACGATCTATCATCGTGTGTCATTGGAAATGTGTTGTCAGGCACTCGATATGTTCGATATTTTTAATTATATGTTTTTATTATGGGATTCTGATACCGTACAGCTGAAGTAAAACTAATATTAGCAGCATTTATTATTTTCTACTTGGGGAAATGAGATGTTTTTTGTGTCGTTCGTGTGCGTTCGATTTGTCAAAATAAATCAGTTGCGCTGACAACTCGTCATTGTTCAGTTGTGACAAATCACTTCATTTGCTATTTCGCTAACACAAAAAACTGTACGGCAATTGGGTGTTGAAATAAATTTTGATTTTGTTAAAGTTTAAAAAGACTAATAACTTCACTTGGCGCTGTAACATACAAACAAAACTAAGCAAGTTGAGTAACTTAACAAAAGAAATAAATTCTGTAAAAAATAAAAGGTAAAGACAACTACCAAGTAACAAACTAAAACTGAATTTAACAGCAGGTGATAAATAAAACAGTCACCGGAAAACAGATCCGGCAGATCAATTAAGTAACACTCAAGATAAATCACGCATAACCGGATTAATGGGTTTTACCAAATTGAAGGAACGTGTATATCATATACAAAACACTGTAACTGTAATATCTTTGTTGACCCGACGGTGGGCGCGAGGTGATCTGACGATTACCTATGTGTTAACCACCTTGGTTTTCCCATTCACGGGGATAAACATGATTATCCTATCCTATCCTATAAACATAAATACTTTGAATGCCGTTTCAGGTGTGTTTGCGTATGTGGTAAATGTGTGGATGTATTCAACACATACGCAATTATCGCCAGTCAACTTTTGGTCTGTAGTGAGATTCAGTGTGTTACCGATTAATATAAGAGACGGTTGGGATAATGTATCCACTCAATAATGATGGTGGTATTTTTTTTTATAACACCAGACGGATAAAAAACTGTCTGAATAAACGTTAATAACATTGACATGAAAAATACGTTTATAATTTTAACAATAATGTCAACTGACAGGAAAAAATACACGAAATGAAACATCACAATACAAAGGCGCATTATTTTTGTGGTTGAACATAACGTTCATTTCAATGCCTTGCTTTAATTTAAATCACACGAAAAAGCGGAACAAGCGATAAAAAGCAACATCATGGTATTTAACTGTTCGTATTATAGGCGGAAGCCGAGGCGAAGAGACTTGAACTAAAAACTCTGCTGCTCGAGTACAAGCAGCTGGTCAACGAAGTACAGCGTCTGGAACTTTACAAGCGGAACAATGCTGCTTGACCCTGTAGTTTGACTTCGCGTTGTTATTACGCCGATTTTACTTCAACTGTTTTGCTCTGTTCGGGTTAAACTCGCGTGTTTAGCATCATCACGAAAAAGGCAAGCCTTATGGACGGTGTTCATTTGTAGCATTTGATCAAGTTGACTTTAATTAATTGTTTATTATAAAGATGTACTGTACTTTTGTTTATATAATGAAAGCCTATTTCTCGCCAATTGTTTGTGTGTTTTCACTGCGTTGTAAAGTATTTTTTATCCGTTGGATTTAAGAGAAAGTCAAAGTCTATCGTGTTTGACATTTTCTGTATTTCTTTAATTTTGCTATTTTTAACTTCATCATTTTATCGTTACACCTTATATTTGAATTGTCTTTCACTGTTTTGCCTATTAAATACACACCACTAAGATTTGACCCTCATTGTATAGTTAGATGAAAGTGGGGTCAGTTTAGGGGTTTTGCAAAATAATTTTTCCCTTTAATTGTTGATGCACGATGGAATTATTATTTAATGCAAAAGATAATTAATTTCTTGTGTTAAAACTGACTTGCCACGCAATATTGTATAGTAAAAATAGGAATTATTTTTTTACAAAATACTAACAGTCTGTTCATTATCTGCCACACAGTGTGGCAATGTCGCACGATAAATGATGACGTCAAGTTTTTATGTGAACTTCAATTTTTATTTATTCAACAAACGAACATTACGAATAGAAAGGTTACGGCTAAGCAAATGTTCTTTATCGACAGTTACATCCACTGAAATTTACTTGAAATATCTCAAGGTCGTATCAGACAAAATGTCAGGTATTACTACGTCATTATATTCATACAAAACTGCTATTGTTTAGGACATTTGCGCTAAATTTTTAGCGTTTTAAATGTTTAATATAATTATGTAAGAAATAAAAATAGTTTGGCTGGTTAGTGCGTTGAATATTAGGGTTGAAGCTTTGAAACCGGTCGGTTGTGTCATTCAAGGCACTTATTAGCAGCCATTAATTGAACCTAGTGGATTATAGGGTTGTAACAAAATTAAAGCAACGCGCTAATAATATACAACACACTGCAATAGATCATGCAGCCAGATGGTTCGCAAGTTAATATAACGGTTGCCGGTATGATAACACCCTTATAGCGATTTCCTTTCATGGGAATAAACATGAATGTCTTATCCTATAACAACTTCGATGTACGATCTCCGCTAAAGCTTACGACGCATACCGAGTATTTCAATTTTTTCCCATAAAATGTAAATTTTAAAAACTATAAATTGTCAAACATGTGTTAGCCACCACTATTTTTTTTTTAAAACACATTTTTACTCTACGTTATGTTTCTGCATGCATAAACGATCGTTTAATTAGTTAATTAATCTCTCTTTGTTTAACTTCTACAAAGCGTACAACGTTTGTTTCTGCAAGTAAAATCTAATGGGTCATGCTTATATTTTTGGGTCCGCCGGGAATTTCCCTTGCGCAAATTTCTAAAAAGTTACTGGTACCCCTCCGAACACCGGGATATTTTCATACCAAACAGCAAGGAGATTCACAATCAACATTTTTATTTTAAAACGCGATGATCTTTATTATAAAACTTTACAGCTAAACGAGAACACAAACGCTCATCTTCGTGCGTCGCCTTTCAATCGAAAGGTTGCAGGTGCGAAACTGGTCGCTAGCTAGTCGGTTGTGTCCTTGGGCAAGGCACTGTACGGACATTGCCTGGA
>CH002949.1:950350-969331 GCA_000149265.1 Ciona savignyi
TTTTCCGGACTATAGTGTAAAAAGTTATTTAATGTCAGCCTTTAATTTACCAAAAAATATGTAAATTGTAACATATTTTACAAGTTGTTGTACTATGTATAATATCTTTCCAACCAGGTTTAGTTAAATAATACCTTATACCACAGCTACTGTACCTTATTAAAAATGTTGGAGACACAGTAATAGATTCTGTTCAACCTCACTTGCCCCAAATAACCAACTGGCGTTTGGAATGAACAAAAACGTCTTTGCCACTTCTGGCCGATTTAAATATATTTCTTTTAAACACATAGGGGAAAACTCAAACATTTTGTTCTATGACAACAACATATAGTGCAATATGTAAGAAAAAAGTATGCTTTAGATAAGGTAAACGCAAACGAGTATGAAAATTCTTGACAACATAAAGGATATTAAAACATGCAAAAATATTAAGAAAACAGTAACACTACTGCAATATTAGGTCATAAAGAAAAATTGGTGGTTTAAACGTTACCTGTTTAATTATTTACATCAAAAAGGTTTAACCGTCATTAAAAATCCTTACATTGTACAGTATTATTAATTAATACAGAGTATAATTAAGTGAAATATATAAAACAGTTTTTCATAATTTGTGGACTAAATCCTGATCCCTAACCCAAATATATTTGATTTCACACAAGAATTGATTAAAACTAAAGAGCAAGCACAGACATGATTTATAAGTTAACTACCTCCGCTTCCAAAACTGCCGAAGCTACCAAAACTTCCCCCACTACCGAAGCTGCCCCAACTACCACTACTCCATGAGCCCCACGATCCCCGACGGGTCATTTTATGCAACGCATACCCACCCACCAGCGCCGCAGCCGTCCCACCGATCAATTTCTTATGCTTGCCCATCTTTTTACCAGCGGATCCCAAACCACCACCGAGCCCTAAGGCACCCAGGCCGCCCACACCTGCAGCTGCCATTCCTTTATTTTTCTTGTTCTTCTTCTTTTGCCCAACTTGTTGCCCAGTGTATGCAGGTCCGCCATAAGCCCCTTGTGGGTAACCTTGTTGGGGATAACCCTGCTGTGGGTAACCCTGCTGTGGGTAACCCTGAGGTGGGTAACCTTGCTGTGGGTAACCCTGCTGTGGATAACCCTGTTGAGGGTAACCTTGTTGTGGATAACCTTGTGGGGGGTAACCAGACTGTGGAGATGCAGTATATCTTGGCTGCTGTGGGTAATTTGGTGGGTACTGTGCACCTGGTTGGCTGTAGGGTGGTGGTTGGTTTGGCGGTGGGTAACTTGTACCTTGGTGTGCTGGTGGGTAGCCCTGATAAGCTGGTGCACCTGTGGGGTAATTTGTAGGTGGGTAATGTCCTGGTGGAGGTTGGGCTGAATAATTTGGTGGCTGTGAAGTTCCGCTTCCTAAAGTCAAGTTTTCAAATCCGAGAGATGGCGTCGGGGCAGGGTAATTCCCTGCTGGAGGTGGGTAAGTCGAACTCGTTGGATAGTTTTTCTCTGTGTGGGGAGCCTCAGCTTGGTATCCTTTTGTTGTGGTTTGAGTAATTGACCGGGCATTATTGAAAGCTTGCATCCATGAACTAGTTGTAAAGTAATATTGTTAAACTATATAAAAAAAGTACGTTTCATTGTTGGCAGTTGGTATTTTCTATAACACTCTTTAAAGCAGGGATGTCCAACCTTTTATTGTAACGGGCCGCATTGTACACTTAAAATAATTTAATGGGCCGCAGAACCTATTAAATTTCAATAAAAATGGCAGGGTTCGAAGCAATGGTTTTAAAATGATTTGCGATATGCGCGGATAAGGAGCGCGCGAAAAAAATTTGCTTATGATAAATTGCCTTAAACGACCAGAAAAATATTTATTTCTTGAAGCAGACAGTACCGTTATTTAGTAGTACAGTAATGATAAATTGCAATAAACGTAAATTCAAAAGGGGTGTGTCGCATCTCGCCGATCATAAATAAAGGAATCGAGGTATATTAACGCATAATGGCGATTATTGCAATGCTTATTATACGCCAATAATGCAAAGTAAAGCCAAGGTAAATAAATAATGTTGAAGGCAAACGATGTTATATTAACGTGTTGAGGATTTATTATTAAGAAATCAGTTCCGGTAATTTATATTTTCGCGATTTTGTTAAATTTTGTAATTCGCGAACTTTAGAAAACGGTTCGCGAATATCGATTCGCGATCCCTTAATTCCAACCCTGAATGGATACATAAAGAAACAATTAAAAGCCATTAATTTCATCTTTGAAAAAGGAACAAATAACACACATATAGAAAAAAACCAAAACTTATTTCTGATCAAAATCCTTCTTGGAGTAAAAAGTTCAAAATACTTCTTGGAGTAAAAATGACTAGCGGGCCGCACAAAAATCCCAGTTGGGCCGCACTGCGGCCCGCGGGCCGCAGGTTGGACATCCCTGCTTTAAAGGATACTTCCCAAGCCTACAGTCGTTGTTACAGTTATATGTGTGGTTTATATGTGTTACTGCTACGATTTCAAACTATTCAGTGAATTTAACTGGACCACAGCCATGTCAGTTAAGTGTTTGTTTAGACTGGGGACAGTAGTTTTTTTTCTCTCTTTAATTTAACCAAATATCTTTTTTGTTCCAGGTTAAAGATAAATCGTTAAAAATTGTGCAAGGCACACATCAAACACATATATGGATCAATGTAAAATTATTTTCATTTATATTTATATACTATTGTCATTTAATATGCATGTATTGACACACACAATTACAATGTACTCCTACTTCTATACTTACTCCAAATCCTGACGATTTTCGCAAAGTAATAAAAACTTTTTACTACTGGTAGCAATCATCATGACACAATCTATTGAATGGGTTTCAGGAAGCGTTGGTATTTTTGCCTGGATACCAGCTCCAACCTTAAATGATGCATTAAATAATAACTATTGTATGTCTAACAAACAACAAACAAACATTTTTTTATATAAATGCTCAGAAGTGTGTTGGGAACAGTACTGAACACATGAATAAATAATAAAAAAATATTGCAGTGTCCGGTTAGCTTTAGCAACCTTGGTACATAATACCCAATTCATAAATATTGTGGCCACAAGTTTAATTGGTAGCTCTAGTTTACCTGTATATCATGACAATCCCTTGAAATATGGAAGTTTCCTGCCCTTGGGCCGCCTTTGTTGTCAAATATAACAAGTTGGCCATCTTTGTACAGTATAAAATACCGGTTCTTCCAGCCTTTAAATATTCCTGTAGCTGAAAATAAATTATTTGTGATAAAGTTTTGCTGTAGAATCCTGCCACAGTTTTTTTGTTAATTGTCGGATTTTCAGTTAACGCCATACTTGTTTTGGTATATATATATATATATATATATATATGACATATGACATGTATTTTCCATTTGTTGGTGGTAAACGCTGCAGCGAAAGAAACAAAAATAAAAATTGTATTGTAAGTTTTATTACAATTAGTTTGTGAAAGTTGCTTTTAATCAAACATATATCGTCATACCGGTGTGGATAAGTTTAAATACATATAACACCAGGTTAAAAAAGTGTTTGAAAGTGTTAGATCAGGAAAAAGGAATGTAATTGGCAACTGCACAATGCATTCACAACGCTGGACAAGCATAAAAATAGTAAGCTATGACAACTATGTCAATTTTGTGCATTTACTCTATCTTACAAACATTTTATGACGTCACAGCAAAATACCATTCTATTATTAAGTAGGGCGTTTAAGTCAATACCCTACTGTAGGCTAACAGCTTATATATATTTATGTACTTACAATATTTTTGAAGGTATCCTTCTTTAGCGACAGACATTGATAACGTTATCTCCAATTGTTCAAACAAATGACGCACGACGGTATGCAAACCCTCCTAACCCGCGGTTATCTTTGTGTATATAAATGACTCGAGATCCTTTTACGCATACATTTTTCAGTGTTTCCCCATTTTTTTTATTTATTTCGAATTTAACGATTTATACCCGTTATACTGCTACTGTGAAATAATTATTTTTCCTTTCGAATATATATGTAGCTCTTGATGGTTATTCTGTATAGTGTTAATTCTATATTAATACAACTGTATAAATTATAAAATAATCGGCGCACGCTTTAGTATGAGTCAGCATGTTATTTTGCTAATGCAACATGTTTTAGGGGAATGTTATGTTAAAAGGCCAAAAGGGTTGTTAGGTTTCTGGTGTGCTGTTGTGTTGTGCACCATGTCGGCTGTTTTAACCCCAAAAACCCGTTACATTGCAAATTTAAGTCGCAAATTATGGGAATCAAGTAGGAATCTGTCAACGGTAAGTAAATTGTGTTGTATTTTATGGCATAGGATGTAGTGAAAAGTAGATTACCGTTATACGTAGTTCTAATATTTTTTGTTTTAGGTCTTGGAAGGATTTCAGGGAACTATTGGAAAGTATGTATCTTTTGTGTTTTTAGCGAATCTTTAAGTAAATCATATAAATCATGTTTCTCCTAAACAATACATATTAGCAACTGGCTAGCAACTTACCTGATCTCTGACAGCTTTTTAAAGGTCGACACAATCTACTTAGAAAACCAGTTATACAATAATCAATTTAGACCTCTGACAACAACAACTATATGGGCAATACTAAAATGAGGGAAAGAAGGAAGGAGGGAAACTGTTTACTGAAATTATGAAAACTAATTTTAACCCAGTCACTAAGCTAAACCCCAGAAGTAACCCTAACATCAACCCCATGTTTAAAATTAACTTTAATGCCCTAATCTTCACTTTGATGTGTGGTAGTTTCCTTCCTTCCCTTCTTCCCGCTTTTCTTTCTTTTAGTTTTCTCCATCTCTATAAATTCTCAAACACCAATATTTTTAGCAGACATTCCAAAATTATCAGACAACAATTTTTATGCAAAATACCATTTTTATAAATATTTTTTATAAATACTAGGGTATCTCACAAAGCCATAGTATAAGATAAGATCCGTTTGACTTAAATGATGCAAAAATGTAATTTATACATCTTAAAAGTAATTGTTCATAATATTTGCATTTTAGCACTCCTATGATCAAGCTCCATGGAGTCAGCAAAGAAACCGGTATATTCTCAGTTCTTTTTATTTATTTTTTAAATTTACTAGTTTATCAGTATTATTGATTCGGAGAGATTGCTAAGTGGTAGTGCTGTAGGCAACATTGCTGTTTTTATGTTTTTTATATTCTTTCTTTGACTGTTTCGCATAAGAGCACATGTACGTTCTCCTATTTTAGTGATTTAGTTAACCTTGTCTTTCGTTCATTTTCACCTGGATGGTTAATACATCTATTCCAACCAGCAGGATGTGTTAGTTTGTTGATTTGTTTTTATTTTTTTGCAATTATTTCATATTTTTAACAAACTGCAATAAATGTATTAACCATACTGTATGCTGGAGGTAGTCTGCCTGGTGTTATAACGATCCCAAACTAAAAGAAACACCAAAACGTTTGCTCCACTTAGCCATTTAAAATCAATTAGGCACAATTAGTTAAAAATGTTAACGGCAAATTAGCATAATTTTAAGGGTGTGATTTAAATAAAGATCTTAACCCAAAAATTCATAAATCAAAAGATATAGTCCAGTGATAATATTATAATGTACTTTAAACATTAAAACCCTATTAAACCATTAAGTTATGTTTCCTTTCAGGATTACTGTTAAAAGCTTGTTACCTCTTCGTCCCCTCAATAACATGTTCTATTCCAACAGGTTGTGATATCCTTGCAAAAGCTGAATTTCTTAACCCAGGTGGCTCAGTGAAAGATCGTGCCGCGTTATTTCTAATTAAGGATGCTCAAGAAAAGGGTCTGATATCACCCGGTGGTACTGTGGTTGAAGGAACTGCTGGTAACACCGGCATCGGTCTTGCACACATCTGCAATGCACTTGGTTATAAATGTGTGATATACATGCCCAACACTCAATCTCAGGTACTTTGCTTGTGAGGGGTTTGGTCTGGATTTTGTTGTATTAAAGGCAGTTGCATTTAACCCACCAGAATAAAAACTTATAATTGGGGATTTAAACATGTTTGTGTTGGTTGATATTTGTTTGCATTGGATGAAGCTGATATGTTAAATCTTGTGAAGGTTCAAACTTATGGTATGAAACTTTTATCTACATTAGGTGGAAAAATAGTGCAGTTAAACTAATGTTTTTTTTCTTTGTATCATTTTTATTGGGTCATCTTCCATGGATTGTGCAGTAAAGTTTTACCTTTTTAATCATGCAGTTGTCTTAAATGTTATCTATCTGAATTTCTCTTCACATTCTATGTAACTACTTGGGATATTTATTTATACTTTATCTCCAGGAAATTGATTGCAAAGACCTATTAAAATCATAATTATATATCCAAGGTCTGATTGATTTCCAAACGTACTGTATCATGGCATAAGGATAGCGTGGTAATGTCTATCCAACATTTTTGGTCGAGATAATTTCACTTTTTTTCACATTATTTTACTTATATTGTCACATACTTTGCATATTTTGGGTCTAGTCCTGTGAAGTGGGTCTAGGCCAGTGTATTGAAAAAAACGAGTTTATATCATTGTAATAATTTTGTTTTTATGGCCAGGAAAAAATCGACATGCTTACTGTGTTGGGTGCTGATGTGAGACCTGTTCCTGCCGTACCATTTGATGATCCCAATAATTACAATCACCAGGTATTTCCATACTTATTCTTTCGCTACGTATTTTTTCTCTTTTTATTATTCCATGTACTTACATTTTTTAAGTTGGATCTTGATTGTTGAGTCTTGTAACAATAATGTCGATAAACCATTCACTGACATCCAAATTTCAAACAATTTTGTTTTCTAAAAGGCAAAGAGATATGCAGATTCTATACCAAATGCAGTTTGGACCAATCAGTTTGACAACACAGCAAACCGCAGAGCTCATGTTGTTACAACTGGGCCCGAAATTTGGGAGCAAACTGGTAGGTTGGATTGGATAACATAGGACATTCATGTTTATCCCCGTGAATGGGATAACACATGGGCAATCGTCAGGTCATTCGCGCCCATTGCAATGTGTAGTAAATGATTCACACATTTCTTCAATTTAGTAGAACCCATTAATATGCTGGGTTCAGACAATTTCCGTTAAGTGTCTTGCCCAAGGACACAACCGACCAGCTAGCGAACAGTTTCGTACATTACCCTTCGGCTGAAAAGCGACGCACTAAACCACCAGGCTAACCCGTCGGACAACTTGATGATTTCATTTTTATCCCATAAATGGTACCAGGAGAATATAAAATGGTCAGAATGAACGTTAATAGTGAAAAAATAGCCAGAAAAAAAGCGATAAAACTACACAGCTTAATTTAATTGGGCAAAGTTATTTGGGTAGGTAAAAAAACACATTTAATTTTTTGCCAGTTTGCTTCACAGGTAATTACTACCAGTTTTGTATAATATTGTAGCGTACAGAGTTTGCATATCGCCAACTGTGCCTTTTTCTTTAATTCTATTTATTTGTGACGTCTCTAGATTCCTGTTCAGTTATCGTGTTGTGATTGGTATATTTTGTTGCTTACGTGTTTTTCTCGTTTTTCCTATGCTGGCAAGTGCATGTGATTAGTTGCAATACAGGAGTCGAGATGAATGGTTATCGAACCCACAAGTTGATTCGTTACAATATCATACTATGTTCAATCAGTTGTTTATGATTCACTGAATTGAATTGTTTACTACAGATGGTAAGGTGAATGCTGTAACGTTCGGATCAGGTACTGGTGGCACAATGGCCGGTAAGTTCAATTTATTTATTCAATATAGATTGTTAGTCATTCAGTCTCCCATATAAAATGATTTTTGGCATAATAATGTGTGGGGTTATTATTTAATATGGACACTGACATCACACATACCAATCTGCCAGGATGTAATTGACCCAATTTTTAGCTCAGTCAACTTTTTCTTTTCTTTTACAGTTTTTCTACAGTTCAAGTTAAAAAAGAAGGGAATCTCAAATTCATTAATATGTCTGGTTTACAGGTGTTGCTACATATTTGAAATCAAAGAATCCAGCAGTTAAAACGGTTCTTGCTGATCCACAGGTAGTTTAAATCAGACATGATTTTGGTATCTGTTATAATACCTGTACAACATGCTGTATGGATAAATGCTGTATGGATACATGATATATATGCCTGGTGGCCTAGGCTTTAACGCCTTTCTACATGTAAATTACATAGACAAATCGTTGGTTCACAGGAGCTTTGAATTGTATTTAATTTAGTTTTAATACAACCTATTAATCAATTAAGTCCGGCTAGTCTGGTGGTTTAGTGTGACACCTTTCATCCGGAAGGTTGCAGGTTCGAAACTGGTCGCTGGCTAGTCGGTTGTGTCTTTGGGCAGGGCACTTAACATACATTGCCTGAACCTAGCAAATCAATGGGTCCCACCAAATTGAAGAAACCTGTGTATTATAAACAACATACAGCAATAGCTCCGGTAACCCGACTTTGGACGCTAGGTGATCTGACGATTGTCCGTGTGTTAACCCCCTTGGTTTTCCCATTCACGGGGATAAACATAAATATTCTATCCTATTCTACGTTCAGGTAATGTTCGCTAAGTGCCTTGTCCTGGGGCACAATTAATTGAACAGCTTGTGACCACTTTAAAAACTTAAACAAAACTTAAACTTTTCTCTGAGGTACTTAACAAACATTGCTCCGAAAGTTCTTACAGTGGGGTTTATTTTACTACTGACACTGCAAAAGCTATGGTCAATACATATAGGGCACCAGTAAAAAAAAGTAATATATAAATCCTACAATTATGGCAAATCACTTATTTATTTACATGACCATATATTTTTATTTTGTTATTCATCAATGGAACTTAGTTACATCCTGTCAGGGCAGCGTATTGTACAAATGGTTCAGTGAAGGCAAGTTGGAGCGCTCAGATGGGTCGTCTATAACAGAGGGGATCGGCCAGGGTAGGGTGACTGCCAACATGAAAGGAGCTCCAATAGATGAAGCTATTTGTATCTTGGATACCGAAGCAGTTGAAATGGTATTGATTTTCTTAAGATAGACACATCTATATGGTTTAAGAGTTGTATAACATTAACCGAATAGGAAAATAATCTTTCAATCATTTATCAAATCAGATTTATTGTAGTCCTAATAAAACTAATTTTTCCTGCAAGAAAACATCTATCGTTCGTGAAGATATGTCTCCATTAGTGGATAAATGCATGGGTGCCTCTAAATACTACAGGACCGCTTGGATCACTTAGATTGCTATGGAAAGTAATTTTAACCCTGTCCCAAACACTAATCTCAACCCCTGAACTAACTTTAACCCTAACATTAATATCATGGCTTTTGTAATTACGAAGTATAGTAAGCGATTCAAGCGCATCATGCGATCCAAGCGATCCTGTAGTATTTAGAACAGAGGTACCGGAAATGAATAAGTATAATATCTTGAAAACAACAGTCTTAACCCAAACTTTTGATTGAACAGACTTACAGGCTTTTACACGAGGAAGGTTTCTACGTTGGAGCGTCGTCGGGTTTGAACGTTGCAGCCGCTGTCAGAGTGGCACAAGACCTTGGACCAGGGAATGTCGTGGTTACCTGTTTATGCGATACAGGCCAGAGATACTTTACACGTCTTTTCAGTCGATCTTGGCTTGATGAAAAGGGGTTATTAAGCGCTGTTCCTGAACAATACCGATTTTCCCTCACTAGTTAATCATCTTTGTTCATGTTTTATAGGGCATTTATCAAAATTAAAATTTAGATTTTTGGCTAAAAAGGATATCTTAAAATACACTTAATTTTATGTTTATTGATTTTACTTAATTGTTAAAGTCAGATGTTTTATTTTAATTTCAGAACAATCAAGTGTCTTCCTAATTGTCAATTTAATTTATCGTTTTAATCAAGCCTATATCGGCTTACATTGTGCATTTCTGATTGGTGATATTTCACTATGCAATAACACTTCACTATTTAGGAATCGATTAAACATCAGAAACCATTTTTTTTGCATGCTTCTTTATTCAATGATAATTTTTTATTGTGACAAACCGTTGGAATTAAGCCGTGATCTTACTTCTAAAATGGGTTCTACTAAATTAAAGAAACGTGTTAATCATGCACAACACATTGCAATAGCTCCGGTAACCAGACGTTGAGCGCGAGGTGATCTGACGATCGCCTGTGTGTTAACGCCCTTTGTTTTCCCACTCACGGGTATAAACATAAATATCCCATTCTTACTACCTAGACAAAAAAATACAATCGAGGCAAAATTGGCTCAGTCGTTTATCGTGGCAAATCCACTATGGTACAACAATTTATTTGTTGAAATGTAGCGATGATGGACATTTATTTAATAATATTATTTCAACTTGTCCGGTTATGCGAGTGTGGACATTTAATATTTTGTCTGGTCGAATAGCTGAGTGGGTTATTGCGTCGTCAGTCGTCGGCGTCGTAGAAACGAGGCGCTTACGGACATGATCTGAACCTAGTGGATTATTGAATTATACCAAAATTAAAGGAATGTCTCAATCGTACACAACAATTGCAATACCCACTGAGCACAGGATAATCTGACTCTTTGTGTGGCAAGATTAAGTAAACTAAAATTAGTAACCCAATTGTAAACACCAAAATTGTATAGAGTATTATTATCCTGGCTGCGGTTCATAAATCCACATCATGGATTTATACACACAGGATAGGATATGTCCGGTCGGTTAGTCTGGCGGATAAGTGCGTCGCCTTTCAATCGAACGGTTGCAGGTGCGAAACTGTTCGCCAGCTAGTCGGTTGTGTCCTTAGGCGGGCACTTTACGGACATTGCCTGGACCCACCGGAGTAATGGGTTCTACCAAATTGAAGGAACGTGCCCATCATATACAACGGTGGGTAATCCGACGATGGGCGCGAGGTGATCTGACGATTGCTCATGCGTTAATCCCCTTGGTTTTCCCAATTACAGGGATAAACATCAATATCCTATCCTATCCTAATACCATGTTAGGAAAATTCGCGAGGTTAAGAAAAAGGTTGGGGAGTAGGCTTCCTAAACTCGCAGCTGGGGATTTAAGCCCACACCATCGTTAACATGTGGTTTTGTGAGTTTCCCGTTCTTTCTTATGTGTAGTCTCGACCTGTCTCACTATAATAAGTCTTTTTGTCTCACTTTCATTTAATTTATAATAATTTTCTTTATAAATGCCGAATTTTAAAGAGCATATAGGGGAAGAGTGGGTAAAATGGGCCCTTTAGTTGCAAATCGGATTTTTTACTGATATAAAGCCCGCTGGACTTAAGTTTTTCATGTGGTGTTACCTAATACCAAAGTCTTCACACATAACATGTTAACTTTCTAATAATTTTTGTTAAATATATTTTATCAACAAAGAAAAATATTTCGTTAGTGGCCCATTTTAGACAAGGGTGTAGTCTAAAATGGGCCCCGGCCCGTTTTCGATATTAACATTTCGCTAGATAACAGTATCAATACTCGCTTCCCATATAAACAATGTTATTACTTTTCTTTTTATGATGTAGTTGTTTTTTTTAATTTAACACTTTGGATTACAGCAATTATCTTGTTATTTAATACCCAGTTACTAGTATACTAATGCAATAACACCTTGCTACTTTAGTGGAAGCATAACTATCAATTCATGTTATTAATAGCATTTAGAAAACCTGTTTAGTTTAATTTGAAACACATAATATGACTGTTAGTGCTAAGTCTAGCCCCGTTAGTTACCAAATGAACACAGGGGGCCCATATTAGACAGGTGCCAACATACGACTTAAAATCTCTATAAAAAATTCTTTAAAAAATAAGTTTTATTACTACCAGTAAAAGTAGGTCTAGGCTATATAGTTCTATTTAACTACAGTAAAAGTTATTTTAGTATTTGCTCTTTTCTATTATATATTAGCAGAAAACAAAAATTGCAAATTTAGATTCAGACCTTCTCAAACCGAAATAACTACAGAAAACATTGAGTTTGGTGATTTCACGCTCAAACTTCGGTTTGGAGATTCCATAATTTGATATACTGACACTGGTTCTTGCAGAAAATTTTATTCTTCAAAATATATTAAAAATTGGAGGGGGCCCATTTTACCCACGTGGCCCATTTTACCCACTTTTCCCCTATATATACAACAGTACATCCTCAAATCTCGTGTTTCTCAAATTAACGTTTCAGACAAAGAGGTGGTACACTACGTGTGGCAGATGGACAAGTTCAACTACAGCATCCCATACTACGATTATATCGGCGGGGTGTTGGGCTTTACTAAGGAACAGTTTTTAATGACTAATGGATTTTCTAATAAATACGAGGTAAGGATAATTTTAGTGTTGAAACGACATGTGTTGACTTACCAAAGAAAACTACCGACTGATTATCTGGATAAATAAAAAAATGCGCGCGCATGTAATTACTTGACAAATTTCATACAGTTGCGCAACTATTAGGCGATTTTGTAATAATTAGTCGACTGGTTATCGGTCGACTAATTTGGAAAGTTCGTGTGACCGAAATGTTAAAGCGACCGATTGATATTCAGCCCAGCATTAAAAAACGGTCTGGTCCGACCGAATAGGTTAGTGGGTTACGTCACCTTAAAACGAAGGGTTGCAGATTCGAAACTGGTCGCCAGCTACTCTGCTGTGTCCTTGGGAAACGTACTTAACGAACATTACCTGAACCTAGCGGAATAATGGATTCTACCAAATTGAAAGAACGTGTCTATCATACGCAATACATTGCAATAGCTGTGGTAAACCGACGGTGGGCGCGAGGTGATCTGAAGATTGCCCGTGTGTTAACCCTCTTGATTTTCCCATCCACAAAGATTTTTTTTACTGAGCCATGGTGTGCTAGTTACTCAGACCGATTTTGTATAGGAGTAGGTAAATGTATCGGTCGCGTCAGCCATTCGTCCACACGACCGTGCAAACTATTCACGGGAATAAACATGAATATCCAATCCGATACCCAATTACGCCACATAGTGGTTGAACCAATATTTATTCCTAGGGCTGGGGAGGGGAGGATGATGATATGATGGAGAGGATCTGGGCTAAAGGTTCCGACGTTTGGAGGACGACGCGGAAGAATATAGCGCGGTATGTGACTTGGCGCGGATGAATATAGCGTGGCATTTTCCGTAGCGGGTGAATATAGAGCGGCAGGTTATGTAGCTGGTTTATATAGATATAGCGCGGCATATGAAGTTGTCTGCCAAATATTTTGGCTTGGCAAATGTAAGAGGCGAATAGTCGTTAAGACTATGTTTATTGAAGGTTGGGTACCTTTTATGCTATTTTGAACACCTGGATGTGGAGTTCTTTAAAAAGGCTGGTAGGTAATTAAAAGCTACTTTCATATATATATATATACAATGTGGCTGTAAACGTCCTGGTTATTGTGTTAGCGGGGGACTCGGTTTTTCGAAAAATGTGACTGAACTATTGGGTCGATTGGGGCTGGTAATCTAATTTCCCTACGAATTTTCAACCACCTGGATATAAATGACCAAACCAACCAACTCGACTGTGGGCACAAGTTATCCGACAATAACCGTGAACACCCGGATAAAAATAACTTAACTTTCTACCGTAACCATCCTAGCCTATATTATATTCTAACTTTAAATTTACCCTCGTAGATATAAAATGATCCCCCACGACCACGATAAAGGGAACCCGATCATTGATGGTGCAGCATTAGCGGACTTGTTAAAACATGCAGCTTCTCGCCAGGACTTGGACGGTCTCAGTTCTCTAGAGACTAGAGTAGTATCCGTGCAAAAATACCACACGCATACCCACCTTAAAGTTCTCAGCTGATTGTATATGAAAATATTGTTTTATTTTTTTTCTAGATTTTTTGCAATTTATTATGAAGTTTCCACTTAGGCCTATAGTTCAGGCTGATTAAATGTGAGCACATTTCATTACTACAGTGGGTGCAGGCAATATCCGCTTAGTGCAATGACCATGAACAAAATCGAATAGCTTTCGACCACTTTTGATTCAGCAACCATTCGGCTAACACGGAAAAACAATTCACTTATATATTCGGTACTACAGTTTGTTGCTGTTTTCTTACCTAAACAAACTATTAAACATTGCGTTTTACGGCAATATGTCTGACTATACACGGTAAATCAATAAATTGACGTTTTATACGATTGTCGTTATGCCGACTTTTTTGTTGTTTTCTAATTTAAACAGATAGTTTGTTGCTCTGAAATTACACATATTTTCAATTTGAATAAAGAAAATCGTGAAAGAAAACAACGCCATCCAAACGATTAGTTTAAGATCTTTAAATGGACCTTAATCACCGTTCACTATTAATATAATCTGCCACACAAGAATGAAGTTATGGACACTTTCAATACTACAATTTAAAGTTTTGTGTGACGAAGCACGGCATATTACAGCACGTTTATAAATTTAGAATAGGATATTCATGTTTTACCCGTGAATGGTAAAACTTGTGAGTTAACACACGGTCAATCGTCAGATGAACTCACGCCCACGTCAGGTTATCGAAGCTATTTCAGTTTGTTGCATATGATTCAGACCTTGAGTTTAATGGAACCCATTAATCGAACAAGTTCAGGACATGCCTGTTAAGTAAAACATTCCCCAAAGACACGACATATTAGCTAGCGACCAGTTTCGAACCTGCAACTTTCGGTTGAACGGCGACACACGAATACACTAAGCTATTCGATAGGACCGCATGCGATATGTATGGTATTTAGGCCTAGTCTGGTAATTGGAAAACGTTACCTTTGCACGAATACGTAGCCCAGTGTTATCACACAGGTAATGGTGTGATACTGGTGGAATTTCATTTTGGGTATTTTCTTTTTTCATCCTGGTCCCCGCTTTTAGGGCAATCACTGGCTTCAGGCGATGTCCGCTATGTGTCTTGTCCAAGGACATAACCAACTAGTTAGCGACCAGATCTAAATCTGTAACCCTTCGACTGAAAAAAGAGACGAAGAACTAAACTCACCAATCTATTTGGCACATTATATGAAAAGTATTTGGCACATTATATGGGAAGTAACAGTAAAAAAACAAAAATGTGCTTCCTGAATTGAGTGCTGCTGTCCAGCCTCTCGTAAAACACATAAGATAAGCACGACCATATATCCGCTATATCCTATTAGGCAGGTTTGCTAAAAGGTAATACATACAATCGTCGGAATATCGCAAGTGTCTGTTTTGTTTGGGATAATTAGCCCTACTTTACTTTACTGCAACGTTGACCGACCAGTTCGACAACACTGGACCAGGGCAACACCCGTTAAGTGCCTTTTTGCTTTGTCTAAAAACACAATGGCGCGGTAAGTGGACAAGGTTGGGATCAAATTAGAAACTTTTGCTGTTACAACCGCCACGTCTATCTAATCAGAAAGCGGCCGATGGAGATAGATATACAGATTAAGCACATCGATTAAATATACTACCAAAACTGGAAAATGTATGATGTAATTTGTAAATGATATTAAAAATTAAAACCATTAACAGCTCTAAAATGGCGTCATGTGTGGCACTGTTTCAATTTATATACCGTGGGGGAAAGAGCAAAAGGTTTTTCATGTCTATGTCCTGGAAAAGGAAGTTTGATAAAGTCACGTTTTAATTCGTAGTCTCCTGTCTGAATGAGTAAGACTGTGGTCAGAATGAAGGCCATTCGTCTTTTATATGTAGTTATTATAAAATTCTAATTTCTAATAGCCTTTACCAGTACGTGAGCGATATGTAGTCGGCGTAGTCGTAGTTATATATACAGAATTTACCGCGTAAATCGACTAAAAACTGAAAAATGAAACTACTTTTGTTGCTGAAACTACTACAATGGATTCTTCGGAAACTGAGGTGTATATACTGTGTAAAATATTTCTAGAGTAGGTCTATATATAATAGCAGAAGTGTAAACGCAATACTCAGCTGTTTATTGTCCTCTAATTTAGCAGCATTAAGATGTACCAGTTGAAGCATTTTTAACTATCTACAATCAAATATGTTTCCAACAAGTCTAGTCTTTAGTAGCTCAACTGTGGACTCGAATTATTATACCATGCAACTAAGCAATTTGCTTTACATTGCTCCAACCCAGTGGTGTTTGATGAGTCATCGAAATTGAAAGTCATGTCTGATTATCTATGCACTGTAATAGCTCCAGCATCTTGACTGTGGGCATAAGGTGTATTACGATATCTGTGAATAGAGCCTGGCTTCCCACCCATATAAATGAACCAACCATCCAAACACTGTAATAGCTCCATCAACTCAACTGTGATATAAGATGAATTTCTAGACTAGACTGTGGAAATGATCTGTGTTACTATGTAACCAAGTAAGAAAGTTTGCATTGCTCAAACCCAGTAGTATCTAATGAGTTCTTTAAATTGAAAGTCATGTTTGATTATCCACACATTGTTAAAGCTCCAGCAACTCGACTGTGGACATGTGGTGTATTATTGTGCACTTGAGTAAGCCACACAAATTGCCAAGTCTGATTTATCTGATTTTGTATTGTTTACCGTATTTGTGCACCACACAATTTATATTTTCCAGGTGTTGTTTAAAAAATTGTTGAGTATGTGAAACTGCCTCAACTGGAATGCTTGTGTCATTATAGCACACCCATAATGACAATATCCAAGCAATTCACCTTATTTTCCGTGCTTGAAGAATAGACAATAATTCTATCATATGTTCCCTATCTGTTGTGCCATGAACCCTGAACTGGAGGCAAACAAGGAACTGGTCGATACAGACCATAACAGGGATTCGGTATGCACCACTCCACCTGTTCCAAATGATTCGGATACTTCAAGTTATAAAGAGGCTGCTACATTGTTACTTCACACTGCAAACCATGAATCAGGGATTTATAAAAAGGCGTCAGAGGTTGTAGAAAAAGGAGACAAAGAAATATCAACTTCTAAACAAATTTCTGCTACTGAAACTGCCGATCAACTAAATTTTAATGAAATTTCTGGATCTAAGAATTCCTCTTCTGTTGGGTCCGAAACGTCGAAGGATATTCTCCCAACCTTCAGTGAAACGGGGACTTTCAGTGACTCCTCACCCTCCCCAACCCTCCCCACATCAGGCGAGACCTTGTACAATGTGGTCAACGAGGACCAACCTCATAATAAGCTTGTGAACGGGGACAAAGCATCATATGATCAACAAAATGATCCTGAGATCCCAATGAAGAACCATACAGAGGAAACAAGTGCAGATACCACCCATGTAGAAGGTGCTGATACCCCCCATATAGCAGGCTCCGGTACCGTCCTTAATGGGTCTGTTGAAGTGCAGAGCAATGGGGTTGATAGCCTTTATAATGGGGGTGATGGTCAGATAGTGGAGTCTCAGTCTGATCACATTGATGAGGGTAACAAACAAGGTATGAGGTGTAAAATAGATATTGCATTGTGAAATTGGTTTATAACTTGATGATTTATCTGGTTGTTGTTACAAGATTCTTGAGCATTTCACTTGTATTATATCAGTGTATAGAAGTACGGAAAATATGAGATTAGTATTGCAGTGTGTCTAAAAACAAGACATGACTTACTTTTGAAACTGACATTACTCATTAAAAATCACCGGTTTGAAGACAGTGCTGGAAAAAAGTGTTACCATCATTCTGTCTGTAATATTACAAAAAAACCTCTACTGTCATTTTAAAATCCAACAGGGGAAAGTTTTTGTTTTATTTACATACGCCATTGTTTGGTTTTGATGATGTTATAGGTATTTTTTGTGTTAAATACGCTAATATGAGAAAAAAATTAAAAAGCTTTTTATATTTTATCAATTTTTTTTTTCTTTGTAAGCGATCGCATTTGTCGGCAAGTCAAGTTTGTGATTTAATTCAATTGATGCCTGTTTCACTTAGATGAAGTTCAATTGATTGAGCACGTTGTGGAGCCGGTCCCAGAGGTAGCTGCCGATTCGCTTGAGATTGTAACTACTTTGGACGATGATGTCAATGGTGCGCTCGAGGATGACGGGAAACCAATTGGGGAATCCCCGGATTCAAGGTTCATCAAGTTCGACATTGAACTTGGCCGAGGGAGCTTCAAAACTGTCTACAAAGGCCTTGATACGGACACTGGAGTGGCTGTGGCTTGGTGTGAATTACAGGTGAATAACATAGCTGTGATTTAGTACACAGGCGGAGAGTTTTAAAATGTTGCCTGGTTGCGAATGCAACAACACGGGCAGTAGATAGTTTCGGCGGCATCCTTTCCCAGGAAATTTTTGTTCATTTTAACACTTAAATTAGACGTATCATAGCTGTGATTTCTAGGAATAGTGTTGTAATCTACGAATATATAAAGTAAAATTTTGAATCCTAAAAAAGTCAATTATTCTACTTTACATTTCTATTGTCATCCCTATTACTAGGGCAACTATTCCTGTATATGCAAAACTAGTCCTACTATTTAAAATAGATAAAACAGAATAGAATTACAAGTAGAAAAATCAGTTTTTCCAAATCTTCTAATTGTTGTTCCATGTGAGCGTTAATGTTCCATTTATAATTTTTTATCTGTTCCGGTATGCAGAAGTTCTGATAATATGGCAAAGGTTTATTTTTTTTAGAAGAAAAACTTTTTGTCTTTGTATTTAATCCGTAATGTAAAAATATTTTTAATGCTTACAGTGGTTAGTTTTATCAACTTAACTGTATGGATTACAGATCTAATTCAGTGTGTCTATATAAGTGGTTAAAGTCCAGAAAGCTTATCAATTTTATACAAAACATCACGCGATCTTAGATTGTTTGGGACATATGCTTCTCAGTGTATAGGAACGTTTGTATCTCTTTGATGAGTCACATGGATATGCTTAGCCCGCATTAATAACATC
>CH002949.1:969431-980326 GCA_000149265.1 Ciona savignyi
TAATGCAGTGTGTTGTGTATGGTTGAACACATTAATACACTGGGTTCAGCCCATGACCCTTATGTGCCTTGCCCAAGGACACAAACAAGCTAGAATAGGATAGGATAGACCATGTTTACCGTGAATGGAAAAACCGAGAGGGTTATCACCCGGGCAATCATTAGATCACCTCGCACCCACCAAAGCTGGCCCATACCGTACAGCACACACTGCATTTTCTCTGAAGCCCGATTGTTGACACGTATTCTGACAAATATCTGTGTTATAACTCGTGAACAGACTATTCTATTTTTTCCACCAGAGAACGCATGGCCTCCGACATTAGAATACTTGCAGTACATTTACAAAGACATTGAGCCCGGTGGAGTGTACAGAGGCCCGAAGAATTGTCGGTGTAGAAGCAATACCGCTATCATCGTACCGTTCAGGAACCGAGAACTTCATCTTAGGTAGGAAGTGGTGCAATATGCTCGGGTGAGAATGAAATTATAAAGATTGTAGCCCCATAAAATCTCAGGTAGGAAATATTTTGCTCGATTAAGATAGAAATGATTGTAGCCTCAAGAAAAATGTGCAATATTATACACAGACATTAGTATAATCGCATAATACACATACATTATTATAAATGCATTATTATACACAGACATTTTTATAAAGTTATTATACACAGACATATTAGTATAATGGCATAATTATACACATACATTATTATAACTGCATTATTATACATATACATTATTATAAAGGTATTATTATAGTATAAATGGGTTCAGGCGACAACAGTCTTACGACCATATAGGTTCCCTATTTCTCCCTTGCTTTGCCCGAGAGGTTAGAGGTTGTGCTATATAAACAGCAAAGAAACTAACGAAACTTAGCGAGGGAAACAATGATTTCTGGGTTCGAATCTTAGACCGGTAGAAATGTTTTGCTAACAGGTCATAAGCTGTTAAAACATTCCTGTTACCGAACACTGACCACGGATTGTATGGCATTTCTAGAATATCCCAAGCGTGCGATGCGAACCGAGCGTAAATAATTCAAAATATTTATCTTCCAAGTTAATTTTGGCGACAAAAAAATTTTCGCCCGAAGGCTTATCGTGTCCACATTTAATACCAGCATTTCTCTGATACTAATTTCTTTGAATCAGCCTTGATGGGTTTCGGTCAATTCAATAATCCCAATTCGGACTTTCCACACAAAGTAGGTTAAACAACTTTGAAATTACCAAAGCCCCGACTTTCCTACCCGGTCGATTTGTTGTGTTTTAGACGCTTTGCCAACAAGAGTAAATTATCACATATTCATGCTTGTTCTTACGTCATGCCAAAATATTCTTCCTATATATCCAAGATTAGCAGTGAGACCATAGGTTCGAAACTTAGCCCGTTAAATAAAACTGATCTCATAGAAAGAGCTGTCACTCAAAATCCTACCGTTAGAAGCCTTGGGTTTTGTCACTTAAAATTGGAGGTGTGGTCTACGTTCTCTTATCAACCATGCATAGATATGGGGGTTCTCCCAATTTTACTCAACAACACTTATTTACATACCGTGACTAAGACCAAGGGACCACACGTTAAATCCTCCCGCGCATAGCAATCTATTTAATTAGAGTCTTGTAAGGTATAGTTGCCTTTACCCAATTCCCCGCTGTTTTACAAACCATTTGTGCGGTAGATTTCCACCTGGAGCGTATGGTAAAGAAAGCAAGATCATCTACCAAATCCTTCCCAGATTGTACGGTCATTTCGGCCCGTTGGTCTAACGGTTAAAGTGCGTCGCTTTTCAATCAAAAGGTTGCAGGTGCGAAACTGGTCGCTAGCTAGTCGGTTGTGTCCTTGAGCAAGACACTTTACGGACATTGCCTGAACCTATAGCAGATTAATAGGTTCTACTAAATTGAAGGAACGTTTGAATCATACACAACACATTGCAATAGCTCCGGTAACCTGACGATGGGCGCGAGGTGATTTGACGATTGCCCGTGTGTTAACCCCTTTGGTTTTCCCATTTACGGGGATAAACATGAATATCCTGTCCTATTTGGTCAAATGGTTAACGCGTACGATTCCTAAACCGTTTTTTTTATGAAAACGGACCAAATGACGAACCCATCATGGATTCGAAACTTGGCGCAGTAAAAAATAATAAAAAATATCTTTTTCAGATTCTTCTTGTTCTACATTCACCCTTTCCTACAACAGCAGCAGAATTGCTACAAGATCATCGTAGTCGAACAAGCTGATGATGAGACTTTCAACAAAGGTAAGTTCAGATATGATGTTCATGTTTATGCAGATGAATATATAGGAATAACGCAAGGGACGTTAAGACACGAGCAATTGTTGAACGTTAACACACGGACAATCACATTACGCCTTTCGTCGGGTTACCGGAGCTATCGCAGTGTGTTGTGCATGATTCAACTGTACGCTGCTTCGATTTGGTAGAATTCTTACCACTGGGGTTAGGCAATGTCTGCTTAGTGCTTTCTTACTAATGGATTCTACTAAAACTGGAGGAATGATCTGACGATTACCCGTGTGATAACCCCCTTCGGTTTTTCCATTCATGGGGATAAACATGAATATCCTATACTATCCTAATGATATATCATAAATCACAATGATATATCATGAACAACTTATCCCTTCCACAGGGAAAATGATGAACACAGCATTCCGTTACACACAAAACACGCACCAAGACTTTGATTGCTACATCTTCCATGACGTGGACATGATTGCTGAAAACGACAGGAATATCTACAGATGCAACCGTGAGTGGTGGATATCCATGTAGTTGTGTGGTGTGCTGGAGTAAGCAAGCATTGGACTTTGGGGTATTAAGTGGCACCTCGGGTTAGTCTGAACGGTTGTTTGGCCGAATGGTTAGAGCGACCAACACATATACCAACTGCATACAAAAACGGTTTTGGTGACTAGCCCGTCACGAGTTCGCAAAATAGGCCGGTAAAAAAAACTAAGTTAAAACTGTCGTATGGCCGTACGGTTAGCACGACAACAATACGGATTTCTATCTAAAAAGGTCTCAGTGACAAGGCACCATGTGTTTGAAACTTAAAGTGACGAGGTCCTGCGATCATACCAGACAGGTTCCGACTTCAATCTCCACCATAGGCACTTTTCTGCGTGGTAATTTTTCAAATTGAAGAAACGCCTCAATCATATACAACACACTGCAAAACCTCATTTTCCAATTAACCGGAATAAACATAAATTTTCCATCATATTTTATTTTAATTACCCACACGTTTAACTACGGTAGTTTATGGGTTTTTCTGCTTTCTTGTTTTAAATAATCGTGCTAATCTTCTGTAGTAAAACGCGGGGACAAAACTTAAACTTCTGTGTTAATCTGACTCTGTGTGTTTATCTGACTGGGTATATAGGGGAAGAGTGGGTAAAATGGGCCCTTTAGTTGCAAATCGGAATTTTTACTGATATAAAGCCCGCTGGACTTAAGTTTTTCATGTGGTGTCACCTAATACCAAAGTCTTCACACATAACATGTTAACTTTCTAATAATTTTTGTTAAATATATTTTATCAACAAAGAAAAATATTTCGTTAGTGGCCCATTTTAGACAAGGGTGTAGTCTAAAATGGGCCCCGGCCCCGTTTTCGATATTAACATTTCGCTAGATAACAGTATCAATACTCGCTTCCCATATAAACAATGTTATTACTTTTCTTTTTATGATGTAGGCCCCTAGTTGTTTTTTTTTTAATTTAACACTTTGGATTACAGCAATTACTTGTTATTTAATACCCAGTTACTAGTATACTAATGCAATAACACCTTGCTACTTTAGTGGAAGCATAACTATCAATTCATGTTATTAATAGCATTTAGAAAACCTGTTTAGTTTAATTTGAAACACATAATATGACTGTTAGTGCTAAGTCTAGCCCTTTAGTACTGTTAATGCTAAGTCTAGCCCCGTTAGTTACCAAATGAACACAGGGGGCCCATATTAGACAGGTGCCAACATACGACTTAAAATCTCTATAAAAAATTCTTTAAAAAATAAGTTTTATTACTACCAGTAAAAGTAGGTCTAGGCTATATAATTCTATTTAACTACAGTAAAAGTTATTTTAGTATTTGCTCTTTTCTATTATATATTAGCAGAAAACAAAAATTGCAAATTTAGATTCAGACCTTCTCAAACCGAAATAACCACAGAAAACAGGTTCTGCAGAAAATTTTATTCTTCAAAATATATTGAAAATTGGAGGGGGCCCATTTTACCCACGTGGCCCATTTTACCCACTTTTCCCCTATAGATTGAGCCTACAACCTTCTGGTTAAAGGCGTCGCACTAAACCACCAGACTAACCGGTCGGACTTGTACATATACCAACCGCATATGAAACTACGCGATCATCCAAACATGACTACAAAGTCTAATAAACCCTAATTTTGATTGGAAAATTTTGACTTTAACAAAAAAGATAACTGTAAGAAAAATATTAAATGGGAGTGGTGGGTTTTAAAACCATGTCATTGAAATGAGTGGTCCTTAAAATCGGTGTCTTCGTCCACTGAGTCATTCTACGATATTTTGTATTTTTACTTATTTACACTCTACTGTCGCTACTTTATGGTCAAGTTACTTTTAGCGGGACATTGCGTTGTGACACAGGGATATTTTAGTGGGCTACAAATGACGGTGTAAGATCTAATCTCCAGCGTGTAAATCGAAGCAGCACCTGCTAACGTTACATCACGGTTGTTTGGCTAAAGCAGCAGGCTTTGTCTGATAAGCAACACAAAACACGTTCGTGTCATCCATCTTAAGATAAGCTCAACCAAGCATTTAGTATACGGGCATTCTTTTCAACTATTCATCTTAGGCTTCGGAAGGAGAACCTTTCATTTTTCCTCATTTTGCGGTGCTACTTACAGAAAACATTTATCAAAAAACATCATCGCACACTTTTATTCAAGGCTTATCTTTTCTTTGTTATTTTAAATCAACAATACGCAAGACTTGTTGTAAGTGCGGGACCGAGGCGTAATGTGACGCATTAGCCATCTGTACCTCGGTGGGTAATACTAGATTATCCTGACTCTTGGCCAGATCGTGGTTACCATTGTGGGGTAACAAACGTGATTCATCTTACGCTTCCGTCCCGCGGAAAGCTTCATCGCTCAACAGGTGACGTCAGGAGGGTCATGAACTTTACTGACCGCGAATCATCGCGCCCGGTGCATTCCAAAGCGCCACGTGATCGCTATTACTTAGAGCAGGTCCTGTTTAAACAGGTTTAACTCGGAAGAAAGGACAGACAGAAAGATAAAGCGATTGGCTCGCACCTGGTACCCGGGCACAACTCAACGGGTCGTTGCTTTCATCGACACCGTGTTTGTGAATGTTCCCCAATCGAAAATTTCGACGAAATTTAAAACCAAAGTTTTTAGAGCAAATTGTTTTGATAATGCCGAAAACTTGGTCTATCGCCTCGTTTTTTAAATTCAAATATATATTTAAAGAACACCTTTATGCTATAGCTTACTGGTTAAAACTAAATTTTAAATTAAAACTAAAATTTTATTAAGAATTCTTTGGATTTTGTTAATATAAATTGCTATTTTTTTTGTTAATTTAAATTGCTAAGTTCATAACTTATTCTTAAAGTTTTATTTATTAATTATTTTTAACTACTAAGTTGCGATTAATTTGGGTAAGAAATATTAAACAGAAAAACTTAGTTAAATAATAAGTCATAGTGATTAAAGATATTGAATAACTACGGTCATGAAGTATATTTGGTATACATCGTTATTCATATGTGAATGATTTGACAAAAACATGAGTCACCATATCATGTCACGAGATGTCAGTACCGAGTCTTAATTCTACGCCATTTTACAATTTCCATTTGAATTTTTGTGCAAATCTAATATATTTTTATTTTTACCGATCTATAGCTTTTAATCGTGAATTTAAAAACCAGAAATATGTATAAAATGCAAAGGTAATATTAAATTAATTTTATGTAGTCGGCGAATCTAAAACGCTTGTCTTATTTTCAAAAATATATTTAACATTTTTCAGGGCCGGCTAGTTTTTACTAAATAGGCTTTAAAGTTTAAGCTGTTCAAACTGTTGCTGTTAATTCCGTCAAAGTTGGTGAGATCCGATAGCTGCGTTCGCTCTTCAATCCGGATGTCCCGTGTCTTGAACCCTGGAGTCGGAGTGGCTGCTTTGAAATGCCGCCGTCGAGCCCTTTGCCTCAGAATCCGTTTACCGCAAAACAATGGTTTGGCCCGGTCATTGGGCATGGGCGCGCAGGTGCCGCGGCAAATGTGTTAGGCAGGGTGTAGCCGGGCAGCGAGAAGAGGAGTATTGCGTTGCAGAGATGGCCGAGTGGACTTTCCGCATTCTCACGTCAGATCAAAGGCAATCGCCGGCCCCGCTGACCACTGGGTAAGTCAAACTCACCCCCTTTTACGCTGGTATCGATTCATGTTAATTTTGTAATTTCTGAGTTTGATTTTATATACTGCATCTGCCGAAAAGTGTGTCTGGCAGTCTAAGGGCCCACCAACAGAGGTGTGAAATACTTTAACTCTGTGTATGCTATTGAGACCAATTTGCGGCGCTCTCAGTCAAGCCATGATACGGCTGACGTGTTTATAGCTGGGCGGTGGA
This sequence comes from Ciona savignyi, assembly GCA_000149265.1. NCBI lineage: Eukaryota > Metazoa > Chordata > Ascidiacea > Phlebobranchia > Cionidae > Ciona > Ciona savignyi. The sequence continues at coordinate 976,122 of CH002949.1, forward strand.
GTTCTTATTCCCTCTAATAATGGAATTCTTGAAAACTACAAAACTTAAATGTTTGCTGAGTTCGGGCTGACTGAACGCACGCTGACAGATAGGAGAGCTTGAGAAATGGTGTCCCACACCTCCAGTATACGCCTTTTACTCGTTACCATCCATTAAGGTATAGCAATTAACAACAACGAAATTAGTTGATAATTTACCATACCGCTTAACTCATACATATTTATGGGATAACTTTAAAAAAATTGTTTTTACTTAAACAACAGAATGAACGAGTGCAAAAAGAATTAAACAAATATTTTTTGGCATGGTTTCCTAATTGTTATTTATTTTATTGTATTAATAAATTTTAGTTATTTTTACCATAAACTTATGTACATAGGCTTGTCTATGAAATGTTGAATAATGTTGGGATTATGCGAAAATGTGTGTAGGTAAATTGGATAATATCATTTCCCTCCGTTAGTTATATAATTACGTGTAAGTAGCAACTTTCTACCCATTTTTATGAAGATAGATAATAGACAGATACAAAGAATTTAAATGATCTAACTTGGAGATATTCTGAAGCAAAAATTTAAAAAAAAGTTTAACTTTCGCCATTTTGTTTTTCCCGCTTAAGTTATGAAAAAAGAAGATCAAATAAAAATAAATCATATTTTTTGTGTTTCAGAGTATTTTATTTTAGAATAACTGACATTTATATTTATTTCAATATTTTTAAGAGATATTTTTTTTTATTAATAGCAGTCATTTTAATTGCAAAAGATAAAGAGTTACTTATAGTAGCATCCTTTTTTCAATCACATAGATTTACTTCAGCCTGGTGCATAATTAAATAAAACAAATATAATTATCAAGGAATATACTATACAGCAATATACAATATATTTATTTGTAAGAATTTCAGCAGTTAACATAACGTACAATAAAAAAGGGACAGAAGATTTAAAACATATTTTTTTGTTGTTTATTAAAGTAAAACAGATCATTTTTTCGGATCGGGTTTCCGCGAAGAGTGATTGTAATATTGGATGAAGAACTAAATCGAGCGAGCTTCCCAATCCCAAACAAGCTTTCAGTGCCATAACATAATGACACGTACGTGACTGCAGGCTCAACACGCGAATTGAGGTTGGTTGAATGCCAACGAAGGCACGGACTGAGACTTGGACAAATGCTCACGGAATTAAAACAACGCTTTCCTTTTTTGGTTTTTAATTTGAAAGTATTCCGAAGCAAGTCCCGTGACAGTTTTATTGATAGTAATTAAACGGTAGGGTTTATTTTTATATGTCGTCTTTATGACAGGACCGTAATAATAACGGCTTAGATTTCGAACTCTATATTTAAAAAAAATGCCCCAGTACCCCTGTACCCATAAGAGAATGTAAACATGGCACAAATAGAATGAAATGTGACGCGTGGATAGAATTTATCCAGTTTTAACTATAAGCTAAGAATAATCTTTCTATATTTCCCCCCAAAAAACTTTTATGTAATGCCAAAATATGCACCTTAATAATGTATAACTTTCGAATTGTATGAGTTATATTGTATAACGTTCAAATCTTTTTGTTCCACCAAAAGAAAACTAGTTTTTAACAGGAATGATATAACTGCCCATATGGTCGGAGTCTACTTCAATTTCAAAGGTCTCAGAATCCTTAATCTATTATAATAATCAGGCAGTAGTCATCTTCAAGTAGTGGTACCAAATCCCCAAATACCGAATAGGTGTTTGCAGATGGAGACATCTGATCGGGAAAGCAAACATTTACAGTCACGCAGTAACCGCCAGTTTTAAGGTTAAAAGCACCGATAAGATTTCGTTAAAAAATTCTTTAAAATGCATTAAAAATAAAATAGAAAGGCGCGATCAAAACGAGGTTTTTGTTTGTTTTCCCCTTCAGACACTTGAGTTCCTTTCTTTCGGATACTCTATGATAAAATGATCTTGAACAAGGCTCTGCGTGTCTGGTCACTGAAATTGCGAGAAATTAGAAAGTTTAAATATTCCATTAGCGGTATCAGTTTTTGGTTTTGTTTTTAGATTGAAACGTTTTAGACAGATTTTTTGGAAAATGTGTATTAAAATCGACATTTCTGTTTTGTCCCCTTAAATGTTTTTCTAAATCGATTTGTAATATTTAAGAACTTACGCTAAACGTATTTAAGTCCAGGAATTTAATACACGTCTATGGCACATATTTAGATGAAGTATAAGCTAAGCTGAGACTTAAGCTTTTAAGATAAATGTACAATAATCTGTGTATAAAAAGTTATTTTAGAATAAATCTTCAGTTTAACGTTGCTTAACAAAGGCATGCTTATAATGGCTTAATAGAAAAATAAGATACATGAAATTAATTAATATTATTCATATTTATTTAAGATGACTCTCAAACAATATTTAAGACTCAATCCTACAATTTAAAATATTAAAGTTAAATGTAACACAGTGCTAGCAAGAAGTATCTTTAAATGGAACTGCTCGGGCAATTATGTAAGCTTATATGCGTGTAATAATGACTGGGTTCTATCCAAATTTGTCGACGGGCGAAGAGATTTTGTTGGTTCGTATTTTATTATGAATATTTACATATAAATTGCATTATATCCACCGTCTCTGCTATTAAGTCTTAACTGTGTGGGTTCACTATAAACAACGGGTTGTATTCGAGCAATGTTAATTGTCGTAACTGTGGGTCCGTTGACAGCGATTTTTTTAAGTTTAATAAAGTTTGTGGCCTTTATAGAACATTATTTAAAAAACCGTAGTATAAGTTTAGCCGTCAAAAGAACAAAGTTTTAAGATTTCTTTTTACGCATTAACACTTATCGCTGTAAATAATATACCATTTGATTTCATGCGCCAATTTAGCTGAATTGTTCAAAATAATTATACCATAATTAGCAAATATGCCAATAAAGAAAATTTGATAAGCGTAAACAAATATTTTTAGAATCTATGTGTTTTATTTTTCTTCCGTCAAATATTTATCAACAGAAGGGGTAATTGTTTTTAAGGTAATTAAAAAAATATAAAATATAGGTATAAATTATATATTTAGAGGTAAAATACTTTCCGCCATTTTGTAATCGTAACCTTGATCTTGACTGACTACTTTGTGTTTATCGAAACTGTAGCGTAAAAGAATTTTTAATACATCTGCATTCTAACTTTTTAATCAAGTTTTTAGGATCTTTGGTTAAAATAATGAAATAAATGAGCCACAATTAACGACTGTATGTAGAGCAGAGTGTAGTAGGCATTTCCATACCAAAAGACTTTAATGTAAAAAAAATGCAAAAGTCGAATATAAGTAGTTGTGTGTTAATTTCCAAATAAAAGTTTATATTGCCTAACGTTTCAATGACAAAAATAGCTATGAATTACAATGTGAAAGTAGGGTACCAAAGGACTTTTCGGTACTCTTGCTAATATCTTCAGTGTAGCTATTTATTTTTTTGGTGATATTAAATATAAATGAAAAATATAATGCAAAGGGTAAAGCAATCGAATGCCAACCAGCGAAGCAATGTCTAGATCTGAGATATTTATTTTACTATATTTTATTGTTAATATATATAAAATTTAACAATATTCATAAGTGTAATATTATTTCGATTACCCGCTTGAATATTAGCTTGTTCTTATCATTGCCTGTCGTTTTTATCCTCATCATCAGCCACAAAAAAACTTAGTGTAGATTCGACCTGATTATTATTTTTATTCTTATAGCATAATTACTTTAGATCATACTTGTAATTCGTAGAATGGTATATTTCAAACATATACGCATTGAATTAAATTGAATCCTTGTTGTAATGTACTTTACCAGCAATCGCATCGTTTTCTATCTTAACAAATATGTGAGCACCATTTTTCATCTTTGGAATTTCCTTTATTATTATTATTATTATTATGGTTATATGTCAGTTATCTATATTCTTAAAACACGATAAATTTTGAATTGTTTTTTTTGTTTGCATGAACGCACTACGAACAAAAATAATCACTAAAAATTTTAATTAAACTTAAAGGAAAAGAAAATGGGTAACATATCACACATCACCGTTTAATAATATAGTTTTGATCAAACATTAGGATTTTAATAAACATCGTATTAGCGCGCGAACGCTTAGTAGTATACATCTTAATATATATAGCTAACTTACACTTCGTTTCATTTGTCTTTTAACAA
>CH002949.1:992332-1031913 GCA_000149265.1 Ciona savignyi
GTAATATAATAAACTAATTTTGTATACCTTTTATTTAAACTGACTGTGTTCATAATCTTTATACAATCAGAAAAACCCTATCCCTTTACAGAAATCCGAAAATACAAAATTCTCAGAACTCCGACTATCGTCCATCTACTGAAATCTTCTTTGTTCAGCAGCCAATACAAACACATTCAACATCTTCGATGAGTTTATTTACTGCAAGAACTTATCTTCAATTCTGCGTTAAAATATGTGTAAAGCGAACAAGATAAAGAAATATCCAGTACATAGTGAATTTGGTAAATTCTTAAATTGAAATGCTTGTACACCAGTACAAAATATTTATCAGATATTTTTCCATCAACGACATTTTTTGGCTTAATTAAATTTTATATGTTATATTTTTAAACAATCAAGTATACAGTCATTTCGTGTCATTCATCTTTGCAGCTCAACTAAATAAAATTGGAGACTTACAAACAAACCACTCACAATCCCCTGACGCAATATGTCTATTGGTTAAATGTCGTGGTCATATCCGCACAGGTACTTGGTTCGATCTCCACTCTGGACCATTACGTTAGCGGTCGTGGCTCTGCTGGGCAAACAGTCGTTGTTTCGATCGTGCCATCCGATTCGAAGTGATATCATGAAAGGATAGGATATTCATCTTTATCCTCGTGAATGGGAAACCCAAGGGGGTTAACACACGGGCAATCAGATTACCTCGCACCCACCGTCGGGTTACCGGACCTATTGCAGCGTGTTGTATATCATAGACACGTTCCTTCAATTTGGTAAAACCCATTAATCCGTTGGTTTCAGGCAATGCCCGTAAAGTGCCTTGCCCAAGGGTTCAGGCGATCAAATAATAAAAACACAGCGTTAATGCAGTCCGACTGTTCGCACGAGGTGGTATAACGCAATAATTTGTGTTCAAACCTGGGAACTAAATATAAGTGTCTTAAAAACGTCATATCAAAATTCACTAGGCTTATACTATTATTATCTTTAAATATATGCTTTATGCCACTCACTATTTTTATTTTCTCTTTTTATTAATATTAAAGCAAAGCCACACGCTAATAAGTAGTATTTCATTTTTTCTTAAATTTTAAATTAAATTCGAAGGTAATATGGAAAATTCGATATGGAGCACAGGAGCGATTTTTGAATGCCCACCGTTATCATTTATTTTATTTTACCATACTAATTTACTTATCGAAATCAACAGAGCCATGGGCGCGGGCGGTCAAGCACTTCATCTTAAAGAGAGAAGGCCCCACTCTCATTGAATGAAAGACCCTGCAGATGGTTTGATGATTTATAGACGAGGTCAATACGCGAACAAATATTGACAGAGCGGTGGATTCCAACGCTCAACCTCGCAGAGCACTCGAAGAGCGCCCCTCTCATCTCCACACACTTATCCCCACTCTCAACCCCTATCTTCGGGTTTTGCAACGTAATCGTTCTCAAGGGAAATTTTTAGAAACGATCCAATATCGCCAAAACTATGTATTATTCATGTGCGTTTTTATTTATAATATTCCAAAATCCGTTAATCCCGCTTTATAAGTTTGCCTTTGTGATAAAAATAAGGTTTTAATCTTGGTTTAAATGCTTGAAGAATAATACGAATATTTTACGATTTATTTCAATGATTAAACAACAATAACTGTATTAATCGATTGGATTTTTATTACATTTAATGATATAATGATTGAGAACAAATTTCTTTTCGGCGAGAATAGCATGCGAAGTATTTTGGTCACATCTGACCCTGAACTAATTCCCGGCAAATTTATTTACATTTCAGTTTTCTGGTGCTCACGAGTCCTCTTTATATAGACATAAGCGTAGATTCGTTTGCTTTAACGACGGAGGGTCTTCCACACAATGCAAAGCATGTTTCAGGGCACGCCTTTATAGCCATTGTTAAGTCTTTGATCAAACATTGTTGGCTTGAATTGTATTTGCGTTTGCAATTTTGGTTTCAAATATATGGGTCCCACAATACCAAACGACTAAAGTGGATATATAGATAATTAGAGTCTACAACTTGTAAATTGAAAAATTTCTCGAGACAAAATCAACGGATGCATAGGATTTCCCCACCACCACGGTTCATTTATTAACTTCGCTTCAAAAATTGTTTCGGTCGCCATTTTCTTTTTATCACTTACTATATGTATGCTGCCACGTAGTCTGTTGCTTTTAGAGAAATTTGGGATTCATTTTGAAGCAACGTTTTTTTATTTTTCAATTCATTAAAATAAAGAAAGCACAAATTAAAAACGGAACATTGTGCATGAAAATTCAATTTGCTGCAGGACAAAGGACAACTCTTTCTTTCATAATATGCCAGCAAAAAGTTTAACTATAAAACAACGAAGTATTTTGATCAATTCTATTATTTATATTGAGATATTTCGGAATGCTTAATGAGTTTTATAGCTTAAAATATGTATCTTAAGCGAATTTGTGTTTTTAAGGTCAGGAAAATAAAGTCATGCATGAATAACCTAATCAATATTAATAGAATATATTCCATAAACAGTTTTTGTCAGATACAAGGCTCTGTACAATTTCCACCTCAACCAAATGTACGTTATACATTTAGAAAATAACATTAAGTATTCAAAAATTAGGGCAATGTCATGGGTGAGGGTATTCGATTTTGGAACGTAAATGGAGCACGTATATGAAAAACATTTAGACTTTTTAAATACATGGTAGATGTGTAAAGGACGAGCTGACTTAATAATTAAGTTAGTGCGAGGTTATCAGTCTTCATCTCATTACATAGTTGGACGTTTTGCTTCGTTTGCTCCCGAAAATCTGATTCCTCATTTGTTGAATATGATGAGAGCTTGAGTAAGCAATTGGCCTCGAGCTTTCAACGCTTGTCCTTCTGCACGACGACCGATTCCTGAAAGAATAAACAGAAAATGTCACGTTCAGTTTTCACTCGCTTACAATACATAAGGATCGTCTGCCAACGGAACCTTGTGGTTTGACTAAAACGTAAAGTTTTATTTTGGTAACAGAAGTGCTGAAACCGATATATCACACTGTGTTGTGTGTATTTGCTGGCTACCAGTCAAGTTAAATATTACAGCAATAAACTTCCATGCACCAACAAAATAGGCCATGCACGAATTTAAAAAAACACATTTTGCCTCGTAAATTGGTTTTTATATTTTATATTGTATTTTTAGAAAGACCTAAATTTTAAAAAATAGAACTCGATCTTTATTAGATAGTTGTTATTGCAATACTTATGCGTACTAGTTTGATTTGTAATTTCTTATAGTATAACCAAAATGTGATATTAACAACAATAAACAGTCATGATAAATATTATTGCTTCCAAAACTATTTTTTTAATATATACCACGTAGTTTGCCGGCAGTAGTTTATGAGCTTGAGTGGGCGGTCGTAAGGTAGAATTGAGATGCAGACGGACGCCATTTTGCGCTTAAAAAGAAAAAGTACTGAGTTCACCAGTCGTATATATCCTATCTAATAAATACCGAGGCATGTGCACCCGAAATTTGTTTACGATGTTCGATATTTGGTTGCTATATTCTATTCCGCCTGTTATTGCGTTGCTCTATTTTGGTTTTTCATTTTTTCAATAATTTTAAATGTAGATGGATGAATACAGTTGAATAGTAAGGAATACTATGAATGAATTCTGATTTGTTTACTTGCACCCAACACGGCCGTAGTATGTCAATGTTTACTGAGACTCTTTACATAAAGAAGGGTTGGTCGATCCGCGCCTCGTTATTTTATACAGAGGGAAATACAACCAATGCTTTCTATGGGTTTACCACCCTCCTGTTACACAAGCCTGACGCAAATTATTGTTTCAAATGGTAGTACCGTTAAATATTTGCAAACTCAGGCTTGGTTATTAAATAGTAATCATTAGAAATCAAATTTAAATGTTAAAAAAGTTAACTACGTCTTATGAACGTTTGACATCTTTATAAAAATTAAAAAAACAACATTTTCTTCGTATATAAAATTATATATTTAAAAAGGAATGTAGTGAGTGAACAATTTGTAAAATGTAATGCAAATGATGGATCCTTGACAAGGGTTAGGCCCTACTGTACAATTTCATATTATGACCACTTCTACAGCAAAATCAAATTTTACTTATTAAATAATATGCTCTTAGGAAAAAATGACTAATTTAAATCTACTTTCGGAAGAAAAAATGAAAAACAAATTGTTAGGCGCGTTCGTCGATTGTTATTGTCGCTCGTGGCGCGTATGCGGTTGATTTGCAGTATGGATCACGGCATCAGTTAAATGGATAAGTTTTGATACAATGTGCGGTGTAACGCTGAAATAATATTCTTTGCAGACTTAAAACGCAGTTGTTCCATACAATAAAATGTTTACTTGTATACGCATAGTATAATGTCATCTGAAGATGATTAATAACATTAAAGTCTCATTATTGAGCCATGCTGTAGAATGGTTAAACTTACATTTTCTCGAACATACAAAGAGCGAAAAAAATACTCCAACCAGTTCATTTGCACTTTTTCTTAAATTTTAGACCTTTAGAATTTCAGCAGCTAATGCGTTATCAAGTTACTTTTGCATTGTTAAAATCGACACCAAATTCACAGTTGTAAAGGCAGCTAATAAATACAGTTTTACTTTAAATCCCGTCTTCTATGGTAATCTGATCGCGCTTGCTCTGTGTTGTCGTGCGTTTTATGCTCTGATCGGTACATCAACATTATTAGAACTCTTTCAGCCGCCTACCCAAAACAAGGCCATCCACTTAGCCAACTATTCTACTAACCATTAAAACCGAGCTCTACAATAGAAAAGAAAAACTTACACTGATTTTTTGGAACTCTTTCAAAACAGGCAAAGAAATTATTCACAGTAAACAACAATAGTTGTAAAGACAGGTAATGGATCATATAATCGACGACGTTCGGTTGAATTGTTAAAATCTTAACCGATTTGACTAATTGTAACACCACGTTGCTAGAATGAGTTACGTATAAAGTACCTTTAAACAATTACGTTGATGGTTTATCATAAAGTTATAGTAAATCACCGGGAAAAAAAACTAATAAAACTTTACCGTTTAAATATTGGATAGAGTTGGAATTAAATATACTCGATCTAATAAATGAGACGTCCATTCATTTTGCGTTCGGGTGTCTAATTCCCCGTATAACCACTTTCGTGTTAACGAGCCAAGGTCTCAATTTCTCGGATTGCGTTCGGTCGTTAACTGTCCAAAGTTTGCACTTGAATGTATACGGTGTCCACTTAAGGTCACCCAGAATTTGACCCTTTACAATGACCACCAACAGCATCAGGCAGTTGCACACGTGTGACAGTTGGGTCAGACGTATACTTACAGCTTAAGTTTCGGTTTAGACACTACAACGACGTTTTTATCACCAATATCTCACGGTTATTTCGTTGAAGGGTAAGTATTGTATTCGAGGTGTACTTTTACACGCATTAGTCCACAAAGATACTATGATACGCAAATGCTGAGTTTAGCACACACCAAATTGTTGCAACAAATTTTAAAAAACGAGTCCAATTGATTTGATAAACTAAACGGCCAATGTTTTTTGTTGAAAAAACACAAGTGACCGATTATTAGATATCGCATAAATACTTGTGATTTTGTATATATTATTAAGTCGCCAATGTAGTTTGCAATAGTACATAGATAAAATGGCCTGAATTTACAACGCGGTAATTTTCTTCTGATTACCCGCAGTCCAATCTCCAGATCGCTTATTACAGCACTTGTTACCGAATCAAAGCTTATCATAATTAAAGATCAAAGCGTTATCTGGGGATTTATATCTGCCGAGGCCGTGTAATGACTTGGTTTGGACTGCGTGTTTTCGACGAGTGCCGTTTGGAGATGCTAGTGGCACTCGACTGGTGCCGTCGAACAAGTGCTGCGCGTTGGTGAAAGTGGGAAGTTGGAGTGGCTCGCAACAGCTACGGGCTTATGGAGGATCTAAAGTGAAATTTTTCGCGATTTTACCCGCTGGTTATCAACAGAAAGAATCGATCCGCTGAGCACCACTTATTGCTTGGCGCAGTTCTGTTCGTCTTCTTTGTGTACCACCTTTATCAACTGGTACGTTTTTTACATAAAACTAATTTCCTGCGTATTCGTCGCAAGGAATGCCGCAATCAAGTATGAAATTCAAAGTCTTAATACGAACACCGAACGTCTGGGAAATTATTTTACGGACAATAACATCGGAGATGTATTCTGTATAACCTGCCACGTTATCTTTCATTCGGCACTATTTCGCAACTACGTGGTGGTCCTATCAATATAGCACGGACCTACTTACGTAAGTGCCCACACAAGCCACAATAGCCCACGTACACAATAGCCCGCTCAATCCAGTTTCTACGTCACACAAATCCAGGACAGAAAGTGCGATGTCAGGCATCGATTTATCATTTATACGAAGCCTCCTACCTCCAACACAACCTAATAGAGCGATCGACAAACAATTTACTCACATATATATGTATATATTTTTATCTGTATAATATATTTAGAATAATATATTTAAAAAACACTGATTTAAAACCAAGAAATTTTAACACATTCAGCTAAATGATGTAATTTAAACACAAAGTGATGTATTTTCATTCCTTCCACCGATAAGATAAGCTTTGGATTTACACCGTTCAACGACAACAAACAAGCATGGTTAAGTAGCGAGTGTCCACCTGACCACTTATTCAGTGTACACTCGCAAGTAATACAATCACTTGGGGCTCGTGCGCGTGTTGTTTTTGAGATGCGACAAGCGTCTTTCAATGTAACACATCTAAAGCAGTGTGAACAGAACGCTCAGAACCTCCCAACTAAAGTACTATTTGTTAGTCAAACAATTATTTGGGCAACCGTTCACCTCTAACCCACAATATACCATAATTTAATAATATATATGACTGGCTACGACGTGGAAACATAAAATGTGTTAATATTTTGTCATTTTAATTGATATTCAGTTTTGTTTAGTAATATCTATTGGGCTATTTTTATGTCCATGATCCCAATTGTTTAAAATTAGTTTAAAATAAATGGCCACCAATGTTGTTCCAGTGGGCTGAAACTCTTAGTTGCATACGAGGCATGACCGTATTCTGGTCGTACGTTATCTCACTATACTGACAGAAGCAGTAATGGATCGTTGCGTTAGAGGTGACAGTCCGAATCTAAACGCATCTTTCAACACAAGTACCAATAAAATAATATCAACAACCTAACCTTTCCATAAATAAAGGAATTATTGGGCGCAGGCGAAACTTCTCATGTTACTGCCTTAACACCAGCTGCAGTGAAGTGACCTAAATTATGGGAGCATTTTTACAGGTGCTTTGAGAAAATTTAGAGATTTTACTTTACGGGATGCGAGTCACGCCATTTAGAGCGCGTCAGCGGATGCGTTGAGACCTCGGTAGCTAATTTTCAAGTTTCAAAAAACACTGAGCGCCGATCCATCACGTTAATTTTCTGATCTGGTACACACACGAATGCCGAGGCGCGTAGAGTACAAGTAGTTTTTGCCACCCGTGTGCCAAATTTGTGAAAATTGAGGCACGCTCTGCGGTAAACAATGAATGGACATGCCGTAGTATCAAATGACAGCGCATCGTCGTCTAGCCAAATAGCTGTCAGAAAACCTTGCCAAAATGCGGCCATTAGTTCCTAAAATTTACGAAAGGAATTTTACCTTTTAAACACCCAAGGCCCGTTCGATAACGAGACAGAAAGGTTTCAACGTCAACTCTCTATTGGTAATACTGTGCTGTAGTAGTAAAAGAAGGTATGCTTCTTACACTACAGCGCAGCTTATGGCACAACATCCATAGCTACGAGAATACATACCGACAAGATAAAGAAACTACATAACTACCCACTCTTTTTAGGTTATACAACTTTTATGGCTCTTAAAATGGGGCTTCGCGTCAGCACAGGTTGCGCTACGGTGGCTTTAACACGTCCTGTGCGTTGGCTATAAGCCAATCGACTTTTATACTGGTATGTGTCATGGCAGGAGCTAGGGCTAAGCTCATTGAAGCAGTGTATACTATAGATTCACTTAAACTGCTTCTCCCGAAAATTGATCCCTTCGAATCCTATTTCTAATTACTCAAACACATCACACCCATCATAGTAACTCGCAGTAGTGAAAAATCAACTAATAATTTTACACAAATTATTTGGAAATTAGATATACCAAACAGATATAAAACATATTATAATTTTTTTCTTCATACTTTTAGAATTGTCTTCCTAATTACTTCAACTAATTGTAAGCTATTGTATTACCGCACTTTCTTTTTTCGGTGTTAAGCTCTTGCGATCGTAATAATTTTATTCATGAACAATTGTATATATATATATCTCTTATATATATTTACCGTTTGGGATAAAATTACGGATTTTCTTACAAACATACGAACATACTTTTTAACCGAAACGCATCTAACTACAAACTGTGGTTGCGATTATACTGAAACCTAGCGACAGAAAGCGAAACAAGTCTAGACTAAAACTTGACCATGAACCAAAATGGCGGAAAATCGTCCACCATATTTTTCAAAATAACAAATGCACTACTCCAACAATACGAAATATGGAAACTATCCAATATATTTAAAATGTAACTGTATTGGAGTTATGTTACAATGCTCTAATTTTATTTTCAATAATAAAGTAATTGCAAGTATGGATTATAATTTCAGCTATTCTGTTACTATCAATTATTTTTTGTCAGTATAAAGCAAATTTTTCTAACGTACATGTTCATACTAAACTGTAAGTTTCCGTTATCGGCCTATATTTTTAGTTATCCATTCGAATACTTATTATCAGTGTTGATAGTTGGTTTGGTAAGTTGCATGCTGATGTATTGGACTAGAAACAGAATGGAATTGTACAAAACGCAATGTATTTACAAAATCCAATGCACAGTTTTCAATATGGCGAATATTGCTCGATAGCACCATGTATAGTCCAAGCAAGTCTTTTAGAAACTATTGGCGAAAGTACAAACAAGAAAAGGCATGCAATTCAATTGCACAGATTCATACTTGGCATTGAGAAGCGTATTACTGTTGTTGATTGAAAACTGGAATTTGCCATTCGGAAATAATATGCAGCAGTTACAGATTACTTATGCAGTATTTGTTAAGGAGCGTGGTCATATGCTGTAACCACTCTACCAGGTTAAGCAAAGCGAGCAAATACAAACAATAAATAGACAAAATAATCAAATACAAAAAAGAAACTATTTCGATGGAGCAACACGGACAGCTGCAGAGACACAGTGTTTTTATTCGTACCAACACTGGCGGTTATTTGGGGTTGTGATACATGCTTTGAGGGCTGGTTTAATTGCTAAAAACAGCTTATCTACATGCACCGTTTAGTATTAGTAGAGCTTAGTACGTGCTTGCTTTAGTTTGCTGGTACGCACCCTGGGTAGAAAGCGGCGTCGGTGTGGTCCGGTTGGTGGGTTAGATGGTCGCTCTGCAGATGTAACTGGTGTTGCTGGCTGTGATGCAACGGGTAGTGGAGGCCATTGGAGTAATGTGACGTAGAGGAAGACGATGAAGGTGACGGTGTTGAAACTGACGACGACGATGCTGAGTTAACAGGCGAACCTGACGATGCAATCGTACACTGCGCTGGTACTGAGTCATTCACAGGAGGTGGCATAAGACCGGTGAGAGAGTTCATGCCGTTGTTGTAATATTGCACCGCATCTTGGTATGCCCTCAAATCCTTCGCTGGTGTATAGGCTTGATGGTGAGGGTGTTGCTGGTAATGTTGCTGCTGGTGATCGGTAACGTTCATGAGGCTGCTTATTGAAAATGGATGAGGTGCAAACGAGTGAGCGGCGGCTACAGCTGCAAATGAGTTATGTTGTACAGCGGCAGCATACGCAGTTGCTTGGGCGTAATGGGAGTACAAGTGATGTGGGTCTTGTTCGTGCGATACCAAGTGATGTTCTTGGTTCATTGAGTGTGGCGCATTATGGTGGGCCCTGTCGTCGCTTTTCTCATTAGCCGGCACCATTTCATGCAGCGAATGAGTGTTCAAAGGAATGTTCTCAGAAGTTGGGGTATTTGAAGGTGAACATACTTCTACGGCAGTTGGTTGCTGATGTGAATGGTGGTGTTGGTTCTGCATTAATTTTTCAGGGTGTTCGACAGCATATGCAGGGTTAGGTCGGGATTGATGAGTCGATGAGCTTTCGTGGGTTGGTTGGATCTGTTGAAGCATCTCATGTCCAAGCGCAGCATGGTTGTACTGCATCTGATCGTGGCTTGGTAGGGAAGGGGTTGTCAGTCCAGGTGACTTATTGTCTGAATCTGATTCCGCGTAAGTTCCATGACTGTCATGTGGACTGTTGTTTGTGGATCCCGGGTTAGAAAGCGAAGGCGGTGGGGTCACTGCATCATTTGGAATGTTTTCTAGTGGGGAATGTTCTTCTGAACTCGGTCCCGCCCCCTTAGATTTCTTGTCGCTCTTGAACCGCTTTTGTCTTCTCAGGTAGCAGCCATTTTCGAACATATTTCCAGCGTCGGGGTGTAGTGACCAGTATGAACCTTTGCCTGGTTTATCCGCAGATCTTGGAACTTTAACGAAGCAATCGTTGAATGACAAACTGTGTCTGATCGAGTTCTGCCATCTTTGTTGGTTCTGACGGTAGAATGGGAAAAGATCCATAATCCAATTGTAGATTTCACTCAAAGTCATCATTTTGTTTGGCGATGACTGCAAAGCCATAGTAATCAGTGAGATATAACTATACGGTGGCTTGGCATGGGTGTAGTTTCTTCTGTACGCTTTCTCTGTTCTTCTGTTCAACATGAGCGCCATATTCGGAGTGATTCCAACGCCCGGGCCCATTCCCGCGTACGCAGAACCCATCGGCGGGGATCCGACTGCAGCTGCCGCGGCCGCCGCCATTTGTACGCTATGAGGCGAATGTCCACTCATTGCACCAGACCCCATTCCATTCAGGGACATACCGCCATAACCTTGTGGTAATGCTTGGTTAAATTGATTTCCAGCAGCTGTGAGCGACATAGTGTTCATTGGGTTGACATAAGACGGTTGCATCCCGTTCGCCATGTTGTTCATGCCAGTAGCATATGACTGTTGGAATGGTTGGTACTTTGACGGTGGGGAGGACAACATCATTTTGCAATCGCAAATATAATCCAAAGAGCTTTCACAAATAGCAGTATCAGTGTAAGTATTAACAAGTTTCGAATATCTGAAATAGAAAATGATTTGTCAAAACGTTGATCAATTTACTTGAATGAAAAGTAAAATGGCGGACAAGGCAAACTTGAAAACCAAATAGTGGGACCGTGTTTTGACAAAAAACCTAACTAAAAGAAATTTAACAACAACTTAAATAAAGTCTTTCAATATTAATATGTAATTTTAATCGTTTTAAACTTATTTATGCTCCTAACATTGATCAAAATAGCTCGGGTGACCTTTTCCCTGGGCTTACGCAACACGCATTCCTCTCGATACCTTTTACCTTATATCTGTTACACGGTGAATCTAAATAAAACTGGTAAATTGTGTAATTGAAACGTAACCTTAATCCAACACGACGAGGGTCACCGCAAATCCACCGACGGCAAACAACTCCTGAAAACCAAGCTTATCCCTCTATTTAACCGGCGCCATCCACATACGTGTCAACATGAGCTCTTAGCGACCCCTAACGACCAACATATAACAAATTTCATAGAATGCTGACTCATTTGAAAAAAGTTTGATATATTTAGCTTACTGTCTACTTCTTCGATTTTTACAAACTAAAACGACTTTTTAACCAAAATATCCCAAATAAATCTTACAGTTTTCGACTGAAGATCAATCTAACATTTCAATGCTTGTTACGCTGCATTTAATAATGCATTACGAATTTACTAGCGAAATGAAACCTTTAACTATTCTTCTATGTAAGAATGAAATGACTGTTGTGGCTGACAATAAATTCCTGCCCGCTTATAACCCAGAGTGCCGACTTTGGAGTCCCTGTACTTTCTTTTTTCCTTCTTATCGGGACCCTTTTTCGCACCGCCGCTGGTCAAGCGTCGCTCGCTTTAGAAATGTCCCTCTGTCCACAGTCAGGCTATGTTAAAAGCAACACCGCCCTTTTTATAACTGATATCACTATCGTGTTCCTAGTGGGCAAACAATACCTAAGGATTCTAATTAGTTAATGAAGTACCTCTAATTTGATTCATTTCCATATTCCAAGATTCCTAAACTCTTTGTTAACTACATAACTGTATAAGTTTATCCAGTAAATTGTTCAAACAGTCTTGCTACTATTTCAATGTTTACCAAGTCAATTCACGCATATTTGTGGACATATATTGGTAAGTCGATAGGTTTATGTTGGGCAATCTAAATACATTGACAAATATGCCAAGTTTGCTTAATAAGCGATCCATATCCGATCACCAAACACCATTACTATTTGAATCGTACACATACCAAGAATAATACAACACCTTTTCGCCATATAAATATTTTTGGTGACCTGATATATTATACATTTTAAGTAGGTCTAAATTAAATGCAATATTTGTTAAATTAAATGCAAACTTAGCGATGTTTCTTAAATGAATGGGTTGGAGCCGATTTTACTTGGGTTTACAACTATTATTCATTTAAAAGCAAGTCTTAGAATATTCAGTAAAAGAAATTTAGTTTTTGAGACAAGTTAAAATTAAGATCGGGGTTTCTTAGTGCGAGATCCGCGGCAGTCGTCTTACGTTTCTGAGGCAAATATTTGATTTCGGCCTTGGAAACTTTGCGGCAGTTGGGTACAACTGTTTTCAGACAAATTTCCTGAAAACAAGTTAAGATTAAAACTAATTAACACAACAAGTAATTTTGTTTAACTATGTTGAAATGGTATAATTCGAAATGTAGAAATTCAATCAGGAATAAGTTATATATTTTTTACAGAATGTTAATTTTGGGAATGTTTAAACATTGTTATGTTTTTTTCTTTTTATTATGCAAAAAGTTATTAAAAACAGCATTTAGTAAGGTACAATTTTAATTAGAAAATTGATTATTATTAGGCATAAAATTCTAAGTAAATGAATTATTAATTAAAGCAAATATGATTTGCGAGGTAGTGAAAGTAGGCTGTTCCAGTTTAACCGGAATCAAAGCGATTCGCACTTTTCCAATCTGGGACAACTTGCACTGACCTGCCAATGTCGCACTTATCGGTCTTTGATAAGGACTAAGAATTAGAAATTTCTAAACGAATTGAACTTCGAGAACTTGCAACATTTGATACTCTCTCTAATGATCTTTATCTCGGATCTATATTGATGTCACTTGAAAGACTATTTTGCTAATTTTTTATCGTAGGTGCAGTTAATTTACCCACAAGGAAACGAGCGATCAAAATGGCTGCCGGCTTTTCAGTTTGCACTCTAAAATTAAATGCCGATACCATACTAAAAACAAGTTGTACTTTAAACTTTTACGATTTACATAAACTGCAAATATTAAAATGTTTTGCGGTTTGTTGGGTTTTCTACCCAGCGTCTTATACGTAAAATATATTTACGTATAAGACGGAAAGTAAAATAACGTAATTCAAATTTGAACCTAAATATAGGACGTTCAGTTTAGCAACAATCAAATGTACCTCAATAGGTTAATTTTGTTCGGTTATATATATAAAAGGCATTCTATAGTTGATTGAAGCCATATTTTGTAGGCTTAAAAGAGTTCAATTTGTCGAATTCTCATTGAACGATGTGTGTTTGCTAAACGGATTGAAAAGCAGCGAGGCCAGCTTTTCGCGATTGCCGGGACTTTATTGCGGGCACTGTGATTGCCGGACCTGCTTTGGAGCGACCAATGAACTGTTTTGTATTTCGGTCGGATGACCTTCCGATCCCGCTAATATTTGCATTGCGTTTCAGACGCTTTGTTTTAATCTGACGTCGTATTAATTGTCTGTTACTATGGCGAACCCTTGACTTTAATTCGGCTCTTGTACTTGTTTTTTTTGTTGCAATCCATTAAATGTTTCAGTTTAGTACCGAATTAATGTTTTTATGGGTTTTGTGCGTTTTATCAAAGCATACATGTATTGCTCTCCCGCAGTATTACAGCTGCACTATAAGCCGTATAAGCTACATGATGTCATCAACTGCTGTAAGAATAACAGCGACATCGGGATAATGTCTTTAAACCAGTCACATTGTATTGGGTTAATATAGATCGCGTGGATAAGCCGGTGTAAAACAATTTCATAAACAATCGATGTTGTTTTGCTGGTTTACAGAATATTTCTTCAAACATGTTGGAATACTTTTCGAAAACAACTTTCAAAGCCGCGATTGATAATGCTTTACTCGGCAAACAATTAATGTTAGATGGTCAACATTCGGCACGTTGAAATCCACTTTGTCACAGCGCTATCTCACGTTGCACCTGTGTACGCAAATGTGTGCGCTAGATTTTTCCTGTGGCCCGTTTCCGATGTATCGACGCCTGGTTCTTTCACCGCTGGAAATTGGGGAAAGTGCGAAGTGCAAACATAAAGCAAAAGTAAATGTGGTTGGGTATCATCCGGTCAATTTTCATTACACTTTCTCTTCCGCTACTGGAAGAAATTGAAAAGGATGTTTGTTTTAATTGAATCCCGACACCTATTTCTATTACCTGCAACGCACTTTTCCGGTGCTAGGGTTATACAGGTTAATTTATTACTACATTTAGTTTAATAATTGAAAATTAGACTTTCCCGAACTTATGTATATTTAGATTTTTTTTTATAAAAAGTAAAAACAATCCTTAGTTGCTTATCAGGATTGTTTCAACTTATGTTTTAATTTTTACACATTTTTGTGTATAACCATATAGAGAGTTGTTTATAAGTTCGACAAAAAATCGTTAAAAAAATGAATACGAGCCTAAAAAACTTAAATAAGCAGTATTTTTTTATTATATTTTTTTATGCATAAATAGGCTGTAGAGATCATTATGAGGTCACTAAGAACATTTAGTTTGGGTTACTTATTCTAGTTAAAAAGCAATTCCTAAAATGCTTTCTCGGGTTGCCTTTAATTAAAACAGTTCGATTTAATTTCATTTCTGGTTTGTATAAGAGTAAAGTCCTCAGATTTGTTTTTATTGTAATCCGACAATCGATTATTGCTACACATATCCATCAATGTAAAATCATTTATTATCACCACCAATTTAGACATGTTAAAGAAACTTATTTGCGCACAGGGGAAGAGTCGATCAAATCTAGGAGATTATTAGCGCCACCTATCGATATAAATATTTTATTTTTTTCGAGCGTCAGGGTCTGGAAGCAGCTAAAAGTTGGTTGTATTATAATATGCCACTAAATGTACAGTCGTGTGGCCGAATGGTTAACGCGACCGATACATATATCGACTATTATATAAAGAAAAAACGGTCCTAGTGACGAGCCCATCATGGGTTCGAACCAATTAATAAAAAAATGCCACTAAATATAATAGGGTTTTCCCCGGACAAGGCAATACGCTATCGTCGCCCATAAATTATTGGCTTAACTGGTACAGAAGCAACGTTTCAATCATAACAACATTGCAATAACTCAGATGTCCCGACGGTGGACACGAGGTAATCTGACAGTTGTCCGCGTGATAAAACCTTTTACGTTTATGAGAAGAAACATAAATATCTTTTGCTAATCTATACACCTTAAGAAGGTTTTCTAGGAGCTGTAACAATTGTGTTCATTATTTAAGTGATGAGAATACAAGAATACAATAGAATTAGTTAACTACATGTGTTTGTGTTGTCCGGCCGCATATCTTGGAGTTTGCGGGTCGCATTTAACCCGAATGGTTGATAATTTGAAATTGGTCACAAGCCGGTATATGTTTTCTTGGGCAACACTTTAAGCGGGCATCGTCTGAACCCGTTAGATGTTCGGTTTGGACTAACAAAAGATGGATATCTCGATCATAGATACAACAAATGTAAATAACTTTGACAAACCAAAGATGGCAGAGCATGGGATCCGCTTACTTTGGAGCGGGTTTAATACTCCGTAAGGTTTCATATCCACATGAATAACCATGTAAATCATTTTCGGGCACTAAACCAAGCTGCTAGAAAAACATGCAGTCCGCGCAATTATTCAACCGCAATAAATATCTTTTGCGGAAAATAATGGTTTCTAGAGTTTCCAAACCCAACAAGTTGTAAAGTAAGCAATTATGGGAACACAATGCATGTGTTGTCTCGCTTTTTTTAGGTTTCTTTCAAGTAACCCACCAATACAAAATTAATATCCACATTTCAGAAGATAGTTCATGGTGAACATGCGGTATTCAATTATTTTTTGGTTGCCTTGAAATTTACTTATAGTTTTAGGTGTTCATCTGATTTGTATACGTGGAAATAGTGTATTATCGTAAGTTATAAATTTTATATTTTAACAGATTTCCCGTGGTAATTTGCGGTATGCAGTGTACGTTTGTCACTTTCTAAGTTTATTCTACAACTTTTCTTATCAAATTTTAAGTAAAAAAACCTTACCAGTTCGGCGGTTAAAAGATAACCGTTGACGAACATTCGTCGTGCTTATGTTCATCGGACTCTCGGGAAGTCGCTCGGCCCGTTGTTCTAACGGTTAAGTGAGTCGCCTTTTAATCGAAAGGTTGAAGGCGCGAAACTGGTCACTAGCTAGTCGGTTGTGTCCTTAGGCAAGGCACTTTGCGGACATTGCCTGAACCCAGCGGATTATATGGGTTCTACCAAATTGAAGGAACGTTTATATCATATACAACACACTGCAATAGCTCCGGTAACCCGACGGTGGGCGCGAGGTGATCTGACGATTTCTCGTGTGTTAACGCCTTGGTTTTCCCATTCACGGGGATAAAGATGAATATCCTATTCTATCCTATCCTAAGTTCCCTGACTCAATTTTCAAGAATTTGCCACCGTAGATTCAAACCATATAAGCCAACACCCCCAAGATTATTTAACTTAATTGGATATTTTCTTTCCTAATTATATAAAGCGTAAATTTGACTAATTACTGATTTCCGAGGCAAAATGTACTTACTTTCTTTCTTGACGTCCGGAACGCGTTTGGATCTGTCCGGCATTAAAGCATGTTTGAAGTTCTTGAGCACACTAAAGCCCCGGTGTATACCTTGTTGACGCGATCCGGGACGTCCACACCGGAACCTCGTGCCGAATTAGAACTCGGCCGGGACTACGGAGGAGATACCCTGCGGGCGTTGGGTCCGACAGGGTTAGTCCTATGTCCGGTATCCTTTTCAACTTGGTAGTGGGTATCCTAGTTGTTGGGCCGAATGCTGGGAAAGATGGCTACTGAATGCCCTGCGCTGACGGCAAGCTCAATTAGAGTCTAGGCTTACGCTGACGATTTGGTAGTAGTCACGAAGGATCAGGACAAGATGCTGCGTCAGCGGTGTGTAAGTGTTTCGGTCGCTGGGCCGGCTCCAGTTCAACCAGGCGAAATGCGGATTGATCGGCTGGAAGTATTGCGTGGGAGAAAGTGGCTTCCGCTAGGTGGTAATCCACGCCTGTTAAACGGAGTGGAGATCCACCAGTTAGGGTCTGATG
Organism: Ciona savignyi; assembly: GCA_000149265.1. NCBI lineage: Eukaryota > Metazoa > Chordata > Ascidiacea > Phlebobranchia > Cionidae > Ciona > Ciona savignyi. Next base: position 1,010,034 of record CH002949.1, read on the forward strand.
GACATTAAAAGTATCTGGGCTATGACTGGCCTCAGGCATTTACCCCGCTCGAACTCCCAGTCCCACGGCCAGGCTCCAGTGGCTGTTTAAGTCTTTTTTTTGTTTTTTTTTACCGTGCTAAGTTTCGAACTGTCGTGTGGCTTAACGGTAAACGCGACTGATTCATATACAAACTATTAAAAAAACGGTGTAAGGGACGAGGAGCCCATCATGGGTTCAAAACTTGAACCCGGTAAAAAAGAAAACCCAGAATTAGAGCATATTTGTTAATTCTGAGATTTTAGTTTTGAATGTGTATAATGGCATTTCACGTGCGGCGGCGCTTTTTATATTTAATGAATTAATTTATTCTTTGCTTCACTAATTTTATTATTTTCTTCATTAAATCTTTGCTTCATTATTTCTTTGCTTCATTAATTCTTTGCCTCATTAATTTTTTGCTTCATTAATTCTTTGCTTTAATATAAATGAATATTGGTTACTAATGTTATCGCCAGCCGAAAGGTGTGAAATTGTGAAAGGCTGTTGACGGCCGATCAATAATCTTATCTTTTTTTAGTATAGTTCTGAGTTTGTAGTCTTTGTTTTGTGTATTATTTGACAATTATGTAAATGATCTAACAATCAAATTTTATACAAAAACGGTATCAACAACGAGACCAAGGGTTCGAAACTGTTCCCATAAAAATCGTGTAAATGTTACAACATCACTAAAAATTCATATGTATTCAACTGATATATATTCTTACTGGATTATATAGCCTTATATTGCTGTACGCAGCAACTGTGCTTTTATTTTCTACGTATGAAAAGAACAATAAACCTGCTTCCCGCGATTTGGTGAGGGGAAGGTATTCCAAGTACTTCAAATTTCCGCGTATACATTTCCAACATATGCTGTGTTTTCTCTAATCTCTTTTCCTCTACAGTATATTTATCTGATCGTTTATTATGATTATAACAATCGAGAGCGTGTGCTCGTTGCCATACAATGAAGAGATTTGGCATTAAAGTTAGCATATGCTTATTCCGTTTCTCACTAAAGTACTTTGCTGGTATATGGGCTGCGATAGCGCTAGGATTCTTGTACTTAAGCTTGAAGTAGGTAACATGTTAGAATTTAAAGATTACGGTTTTTCTTTAATTGTATTTTTTAGCAGCCAACCTCGGCATCGGTTATGCGCAAAGTGTGTACAGAACGCAAACCAGCAAATACTCGATGTCATTCGGTCCACTTCATTCTATGATGAATATAACTGTAAGTTGTATCTATAAAATGTTTAGTTTATTTATTTTTTAGAGTGTCACCTGGGTTTTTGTTTGCCACATTGCAACTCCTGTGGTAAATTATATCGGACTTATATCTAACTAATTTCGGTAAGTTTTATTATCCATTATTTTTATCCAGATTTTCGGTTTTAAAAATATTACTACTATAAATGACATCTGGTAAAATTTCACCGTAAAATGAATCCTATATGTTCTAATTCGCCATTAGTTTAGTTTATTTACTTTTTACCCCAGTTTTTAAAAATGGCAAACGAAAATAATCACGACACAGGAACAGGAAAAGACGGCAAAACCAACCGTCGTTAAAACACGTCATTAAAAAAAGGATATAATTTAATAAATATAGCGGACGCGGCAGCCAAACCTGTTAACATCTTACAACAAATTCCACACGGTACCTTTAAATACTGCAGGTTCGCTTGGATCGCATGAAGCGCTTACTATACTTCGTAATTACAAAAGCCATGATATTAATGTTAGGGTTGGAGTTAAAGTTTGTTGTGTGGTTAAGATTAGTGTTTGGGATAGGGTTAGAATTACTTTCCCGTCTTCTTCCGCCCCGTTGTTGAGCATCAGTGACGGTCCGGCCATCGTGCGGACGGCTTGGTTAAGATAAAATAGACGCCGTCCGCGCCACTGAGTAGCATTATATTTCAAAAATCAACCACAAAGTCCCGTATAAAATTAACACTTCCCGATCGGCCCTTGTAAACCAATTCTATTCAGAGCTACTCAGTTTTAAATTCCATCCTTTGCCCCACACCCCTTTGCCCCGACCCTAGTCCTGGTCGGACTGTCTCACGACCCCTGGCAAAATTACACCCTGCAGAAAGTCGATCTACTCCTTCCTCCCGTATGAGGACGCGGCCTGGTCATCCCAATCCCATCCGACCAGGCCATACCCCTCCCTGATGTTTTCTTCAACAAAATTTCTTTCCAATTTGTCTATTTTTCTAAAGTCACACACATTTTTTATATATTTTTAATTTTTAAAATAGCGGGTTTTTAGCGTGTGTGACTAGGGAGGGCGTGCCACCCCGTAGTCCAGTGGATGAATACCTGTAAAACAACACGCTAAGTAATATCCAATTTATTTGATAACCCGGTATCTCTCTAAGGGCTACCGGAGGCCGGAAGTTACCGCACTTGAAGTGCTGCAGAATTTTATCGCATCGTTTTATACCGCTGTGGTGTTGCGTGGTTGATGCGAATAAAAGTACTTTTACCTGCGATTACATGACTCCTTTTGGTAAACGTCGGGGTAAAATGGCATGCTTGTCACAATCCTGATTTGAAAACAAAATTCTATTTTTTTGGGTATTTCCCTAGAGAATTTTGTTAGGTGTTAAATAAGTGACTAATTACTTACATTCCACCAAATATAATTTAAAATTCGAGCAGCCGTTCAAGCGCTATGCCCGAAAAAGCTAAAAAAAATTAGAAAAAAATACCGTTTAGGTTTTTAACGTATCAAGGGAATTCCCCTGGATTTATTACCCAGAATTTTGGTTTCTGCTCATCTAGACCATGTGGTCTAACAAATGACGAAGATTCATTGGGATTCCATTATCCCTTCTGTTAGATGTCGTAGCCACAATCCATGCCTGTCACAATCTTGATTTAGAAACATATCTTTATTTTTAGGGTATTACCCTAGGCAAATATTTTGTTTGTTGTAATTGGTAACGCAGTGGCTAACACACTACTATTTTACCAAATCTGAATAAAGTTAGAGCAGCCGTTCATGCGCTATACCCAAAAAATCTAATTTTTTTGAAAAAATACCGTTTTTGTTTTTCACCTCCCAGGGGAATTCCCCTAGGTATAGTACCCAAAATTTTGGTTTCTGCTCATCTAGACCATGTGGTCTAACAAATGACTAAGTTTTATCGCGATTCCATTAACCCTTCTGGCAGATGTCGTAGCCACAATCCATGCCTGTCACAATCTTGACTTGGAAACATATCTTCATTTTTAGGGTATTTCCCTCGGTAAATATTTTGTTTCTTCTAATTGGTAACGCAGTGGCTAACACACTACTATTTTACCAAATCTGATCAAATTTGGAGCAGCCGTTCATGCGCTATGCCTAAAAAAGCTAAATTTTTTGAGAAAAAAATACCGTGTTGGGTTTTAACCTCCCAGGGGAATTCCGTTAGGTATATTACCCAAAATTTTGGTTTCTGCTTATCTAGACCACGTGGTCTAACAAATAACTAAGTTTCATTGCGATTCCATTATCCCTTTCAAGTAGATGTCGGAGCCACAAGCCATGCGGTGTCAAGCGTTTGACAAAAAAAAAACAAAAAAAACGGACAAAAACAATATGTGTACCATTTTTTTCAAATGGGACCCATAACTACTACAGGTGTGGTTGGCAAAAGAGTGCAAAGTCATTAGGGTAAAACGTGCTCAGTAGATACCTGTATGTGTCCTTTATCCAACACCTTTATCTTATCTAACCACGTAAATGATATAGTTGGATAATATACCTATGACATTAGTGCATCGATTTTACAGGTAATTTATTCGATGGAGCATTTTGATACTTCGTCCATTCATAGTTGATGGAAACTCCTGCCAGACAAGCTGTGCAAACGAGACCTCTTCAAAAAGAGAAAGAATGTCATTAAAAGTCTTAAATATTTATATCTAAAGTATAAAGATGAAATAAATTCACATTCTTTCACAGTTTCGTCATTGCCTATGGATTTCTCGAACGATTGGGATAAAAACAAAACAACAAATAAAAGTAATTGTAGTGATCTTATTTCTAGATCGCGAAGTGCAAACATAAAGCAAAAGTAAATGTGGTTGGGTATCATCCGGTCAATTTTCATTACACTTTCTCTTCCGCTACTGGAAGAAATTGAAAAGGATGTTTGTTTTAATTGAATCACGACACCTATTTCTGTTACCTGCAACGCACTTTTCCAGTGCTTGGGTTATACAGGTTTATTTCATTATTACTACTTTTAGTTTAATAATTAAAAATTAGACTTTCCCGTAATTATATTATTTTTTAAATAAAGTAAAAACAATCTTAAGTTGTTTATTAGGATTGTTTCACCATTTGTTTTAAGTTTTATACACTTTTGTGTATAACCAAATAAAAAGTTGTTTATAATTGCGAAAATATTTAAAAAATGAATACAAGCCTAAAAAAGTTAAATAAGCAGTATTTATTTTATTATATTTTTATATGCATAAGTAGGCTGTAGAGAGCATTATGAGGTCACTAAGAACATTTAGTTTGGGTTCCTTATTCCGGCTAAAAAGCAATTCCTAAAATGCTTTCTCGGGTTGCCTTTAATTAAAACAGTTCCATTTAATTCCATTTCTGGTTTGTATAAGAGTAAAGTCCTCAGATTTGTTTTTATTATAATCCGACAATAGATTATTGCTACACATATCCATCAATGTAAAATCATGTATTATCACCACCAATTTAGACATGTTAAATAACTTATTTGGGTCCAGGGGGGAGAGTCGATCAAATCTAGGAGATTATTAGCGCCACCTATCGGTAGAAATGTTTTATTTTTTCGAGCGTCAGGGTCTGCAGTCAGCTAAAAGTTGGTTGTATTATAATATGCCACTAAATGTACGGTCGTGTGGCCGAATGGTTAACGCGACCGATACATATACCGACTATTATAAAAAAACGGTCCTAGTGACGAGCCCATCATGAGTTCGAACCAATAAATAAAAAAAATGCCACTAAATATAATCGGGTTTTCCCCGGACAAGGCATTACGCTATCGTCGCCCGAACCCATAAATTATTGGCTTAACTGGTATAGAAGCAACGTTTCAATCATAACAACATTGCAATAACTCAGATGTCCCCACGGTGGACACGAGGTAATCTGACAGTTGTGCGCGTGATAAAACCTTTTACGTTTATGAGAAGAAACATAAATATATTTTGCTAATCTATACACCTTAACAAGGTTTTCTAAGAGCTGTAACAATTGTGTCTATTATTTAAGTGATGAGAATACAAGAATACAGTAGAATTAGTTAACTACATGTGTTTGTGTTGTCCGGCCGCATATCTTGGAGATTGCGGGTCGCATTTAACCTGAATGGTTGATAATTTGAAATTGGTCACAAGCCGGTATATGTTTTCTTGGGCAACACTTTAAGCGGGCATCGTCTGAACCCGGTAGATGTTCGGTTTGGACTAACAAAAGATGAATATCTCGATCATAGATACAACAAATGTAAATAACTTCGACAAACCAAAGATGGCAGAGCATGGGATCCGCTTACGTTGGAGCGGGTTTGTTACTCCATAAGATTTCATATCCACATGAATAACCATGTAAATCATTTTCGGGCACTAAACCAAGCTGCTAGAAAATCATGCAGTCCGCGCAATTATTCAACCGCAATAAATATCTTTTGCGGAAAATAATGGCTTTTCGAGTTTCCAAACCTAACAAGTTGTAAAGTAAGCAATTATGGGAACACAATACATGTGTTGTCTCGCATTTTTTAGGTTTCTTTCAAGTAACCCACCCATCCAAAATTAATATCCACATTTCAGAAGATGGTTCATGGTGGACATGCGGTATTCAATTATTTTTTTGTTGCCTTGAAATTTACTTATAGTTTTAGGTGTTCATCTGATTTGTATACGTGGAAATAGTGTATTATCGTAAGTTATAAATTTTATATTTTAACAGAATTCCCGTGGTAATTTGCGGTATGCAGTGTACGTTTGTCACTTTCTAAGTTTATTTTATTCACCTACAACTTTTCTTATCAAATTTTAAGTAAAAAAACCTTACCAGTTCGGCGGTTAAAAGATAACCGTTGACGAACATTCGTCGTGCTTATGTTCATCGGACTCTCGGGAAGTCGCCCGGCCCGTTGGTCTAACGGTTAAGTGCGTCGCCTTTCAATCGAAAGGTTGCAGGTGCGAAACTGGTCACTAGCTGGTCGGTTGTGTCCTTAGGCAAGGCACTTTGCGGACATTGCCTGAACCCAGCGGATTAATGGGTTCTACCAAATTGAAGGAACGTGGTTATCATACATAACACACTGCAATAGCTCCGATAACCAGACGATGGGCGCGAGGTAATCTGACGATTGCCGGTGTGTTAACCCCCCATGTTTGAGGTTCTTGAGCACACTAAAGTCCCGACGTCGTTGGGTCCGACAGGGTTAGTCCTATGTCCGGTGTCCTTTTCAACTTGGTAATGGGTGTCCTAGTCCTTGGGCTGAGTGCTAGGAACCATGGTTGGTCTAAGTGCGTCGCCTTTCAATCGAAAGGTTGCAGGTGCGAAACTGGTCGCTAGCTAGTCGGTTGTGTCCTGGAACAAGGCACTTTACGGACATTGCCTGAACCCAGCAGATTAATGGGTTCTACCAAATTGAAGGAACGTGTCTAACCCGACGATGGGCGCGAGGTGATCTGACGATTGCCCGTGTGATAACCCCCTTGGTTTTCCCATTCACGGGGATAAAGATGAATATCCTATCCTATGGCTACAGAATGGCCTGCACTGACGACAAGCTCATTCAGGTCCTGGCATACTCTGACGATTTGGAAGTAGTCACGAAAGATCGCGACCAGATGCTGCGTCAGCTTGCATTGTGTGAGCACTTTGGTCGTTGGGCCGGCTTCAGTTCAACCAGGCGAAGTGCGGATTGGCTGGAGGGTGTTGCGTGGGGGAAAGGGGGTTCCGCTGGGCGGTGATCCACTCCTGTTAGACGGAGTAAAGATCTCCCAGTAAGGGGCTGATGAACATTACATGTACCTGGGCCATGACGGACGTCAGGCATGTCCCCGCACGAACTCCCAGCCCCACGGCCAGGCTCAAATGGCTGTTTAAGTCGTTCCTCACGACGTACCAAAAGCTGGTCTCCCTAAAGCGCTACCTGCTGCCGAATTTTAGATCTAATCGCGCTCGATCGACGTGTGCGCGAGTGTCCGTGGGTGGCGTTATGCTTGACCAAGCCCTTCTAGCAAGCGGTGTATCACACCCCGCCGGACTTGGTCTACCGTCTCTGGTTGACGAGAGTCACATACTGACGGTCACCCAGGGGTTTAAGCTGTTGAAGTGGCCGGATCCACTTCTTTCGGTTGAAAGAGTCGCTCTCAATCACAAGACCAAACGGTTATCGTTTGGATCCAAATTGGTTTGTTTGGATATTGTGTAGTCCTTTACCTTCAATTTATATAGTTTATGTTCAATAACCTCGGGAGGCTATATTCTCATAGCATCTGAATACTCATAACTCTCTCTACAGGGGTGCGGGGCACTGGTAAGATGCTGCAGTTTTCTTATCCAGATGAACATTTATAGAGTTTTTGCCAATTATTCCTTTGGATATGTTGTAGCCCTTACAAATACCTTTAATTTAATGTATAGTTTATACACGATAACTGCGGGCTGCTATATGCACAATGTAACGTTTCAGTTCTTAACTTAATCAACAGACGCGGTTACTTTTGATTTTCTAAATGTTTGCAGTTTTGGTTTTGGGCGCAATCAGAAAACATCACAACGTTGTATCTGCAACCAAATTTTACTGACCGCCTTCTATAGGCCTACTGCTCAAAATAAATGAATGCCCCATAATAAACTTTAAAGTGGAAAATAATTAACTCGTGCATTGTTACGACATATAGCTACTACATAAACGGAAAACAATATTAGAAAGTAGGTCGTTAACAGAATGCGCAATACTAAAAATGTACATAGCTGCAGTTAATATTAATCAAGTTTGTAACACCACACCCCGTTTAAGCGAAATTACGTGATTTCAAAATCAACACACAAAACTATTTTACAGTAAATAAATAAACGAACTTATACATGCTTTAAATCAGATAATTTGACTTATAAAATCTGCACCGACTTTAAGTAACCCCGTTATTCATTCGTATCTTATGCGATAGTTCTGGAGAAAAACAGTCCATCTAATTACTCGCTCTCCAGGAATACAAGCGGTTGATAATCAGTCTTTAGTACAAACTCGTTGCCACACAAATATTGTAGAATTTTTTGACCGACCACACAATTCCGAGGCACTCTTTTTTTATTGTTGAGTAATTCGTATTTCCATCGTGCTCCTGCAGCAAAACACAGCCCACGCCTTTATCCGACGCGTCGGTCCTCAGTACGAATTGTTTGTTCGTGTGCAGCAGCCTTAATATCGGTTTGCTGGTCGAGTGTTTCTTTAATGGACGAAGGGCAGTTTCTTCTTCGTTACCCCATCTTACTGTGTTGGCCTGACCCCTCTTCGTTGGGTCAGTCAAAGAAACCGCAATCGTCGCGTAGTTATGGATGTAATCCCTGTAGTAACCAGTAAGGCGAAAGAATAAGCAGACTTCTTACTTCGTCGAAGGTCTGGTAGCATTTCGTATTTTTTGTACATTGTATTTTTACAGACCTACCACACCTTCTGTGAACCTCGAGATCGGTCTTCCTGGCTGATTGTTTCGAGAAATTCTTTCCGATTGGACGCGAACTTGTGCACTCGTAGACCTGCTTTAGAGCATAAACGTTTACTGTTTCTTACCAGCTCTATCGCTTTCTCACAATTCGGTACCGACGTTACACCATCGTTAACGTAGAAGTTGTTTCGCACGAACTCTGCAGCCTTCCTTTTGTAATAACCGTCATCACATTGTCGTATTTTATCACGACTAATATCCACAACCCCTTTGTCCTCTTGAGCACGTTTCTGGTAATTTTCGTTCTTTCTTTCCTATAAATCGAGTTGCATACATTCGCAAAGCTGATTTGGATTTATTAATTCTTTCGATTTGTGATCGAAACTCAATCTCGTACTTAGCACCGTGGCTTCAACATTTCGATGCGACCTATGTTGTGTATTGAATGGCGTTTGTCGTGATCGCTCGTATTGTCCAACATCGTTAAGCTCTGGTATGTTCTCTATTTTCGCCTGTTGGTTAATGAAAGAGGCTAATGCCTTAAACGGTGGATATTGGTTGCTGTGATCAGCTTTCCATTGGACTACAACTTCTCGCCACTTCGAATATACAAATTGTGGAAGTTTGGCGTTTAGTTTTGCACTCTCATATGAGAAGTCCAGTATGTCTGGAGACTTTATGTTTTGTTTTGCCACCACTATTTGGTTCAAAAAGTCAGAATAACGACGAAGGGAAGATGGATTATTGGAAAGTATTTTTGGCCATAAGTACAGCTTGTCAAAAAATGCCTTTCCCACCACGCTTTCGTTGCCATAACGTGCTTTTAATTGGCTTCTTGCCCTTTGATATGCTTGTTCCGTCTGTAGGAGGAGCATGAAATCTTTGACCATTGATTTTGGTTCTCCAGATAAGTATTGGCTAAGCAAATTTAGTTTTAGGGCTATGCATGCTGATGGTTCAAACAGTGCTTCAAACGCAGTTTCCTATAAATAAAAGGACAATAGGTTCCCATCGAACACTTTTAATCTTATAGTTGGTGTTTCTCTTCCGTTACTAAAAGAAACTAAAAAGGATGTTTGTTTTAATTGAATCCCGACACCTATTTCTATTACCTGCAACGCACTTTTCCGGTACTAGGGTTATACAGGTTTATTTCATTATTACTACATTTAGTTTAATAATTGAAAATTAGACTTTCCCGAACTTATGTATATTTAGATTGTTTTTTTTTATAGACAGTAAAAACAATCCTTAGTTGCTTATCAGGATTGTTTCACCTTATGTTTTAATTTTTACACATTTTTGTGTATAACCATATAGAGAGTTGTTTATAATTCCGACAAAAAATAGTTACAAAAATGAATACGAGCCTAAAAAACTTAAATAAGCAGTATTTATTTTTTTTTATATTTTTATATGGATAAGTAGGCTGTAGAGAGCATTATGCGGTCAATAAGAACATTTAGTTTGGGTTCTATATTCCGGCTGAAAAGCAATTCCTAAAATGCTTTCTCGGGTTGCCGTTAATTAAAACAGTTCGATTTAATTCCATTTCTGGTTTGTATAAGAGTAAAGTCCACAGATTTGTTTAACAATAATCCTAAAATATAATATTACTACACATATTCACCAATGTAAAATCATGTATTATCACCACCAATTTAGACATGTTAAAGAACTTATTTGGGTCCACGAGAAAGAGTCGATCAAATCTAGGAGATTATTAGCGCCACCTATGGATAGAAATATTTTATTTTTTTCGAGCGTCAGGGTATGGAAGCAGCTAAAAGTTGGTTGTATTATAATATGCCACTAAATGTACAGTCGTGTGGCCGAATGGTTAACGCGACCGATACATATACCGACTATTATAAAAAAAACGGTCCTAGTGACGAGCCCATCATGGGTTCGAACCAATTAATAAAAAAATGCCACTAAATCTAATAGGGTTTTCCCCGGACAAGGCAATACGCTATCGTCGCCGAAACCCATGAATTATTGGGTTAACTGGTACAGACGCAACGTCTCAATCATAACAACAGTGCAATAACTCAGATGTCCCGACGGTGGACACGAGGTAATCTGACAGTTGTCCGCGTGATAACACCTTTTTTGTTGATGAAAAGAAACATAAATATATTTTGCTAATTTATACACCTTAATAAGGTTTTCCAATAACTTTAACAATTGTGTCCAATATTTAAGTGATAAAAATACAAGAGAATTAGTCAACTACATGTGTTGTCCGGCCGCATATCTTGGAGTTTGCGGGTCGCATTTAGGCTGAATCGTTAGTTTGAAATTAGTTTGAAATTGGTCACAAGCCGGTATATGTTTTCTTGGGCAACACTTTAAGCGGGCATCGTCTGAACCCGGTAGATGTTCGGTTTGGACTAACAAAAGCTGAATGTCTCGATCATAGACACAACAAATGTAAATAACTTCGACAAACCAAAGATGGCAGAGCATGGGATCCGCTTACGTTGGAGCGGGTTTGTTACTCCATAAGGTTTCATATCCACATGAATAACCATGTAAATCATTTTCGAGCACTAAACCAAGCTGCTAGAAAATCATGCAGTCCGCGCAATTATTTAACCGCAATAAATATCTTTCGCGGAAAATAATGGCTTTTCGAGTTTCCAAACCTAACAAGTTGTAAAGTAAGCAATTATGGGAACACAATGCATGTGTTGTCTCGCATTTTTTAGGTTTCTTTCGAGTAACCCACCAATACAAAATTAATATCCACATTTCAGAAGATAGTTCATGGTGGACATGCGGTATTCAATTATTTTTTGGTTGCCTTGAAATTTACTTATAGTTTTAGGTGTTCATCTGATTTGTATACGTGGAAATAGTGTATTATCGTAAGTTATAAATTTTATATTTTAACAGATTTCCCGTGGTAATTTGCGGTATGCAGTGTACGTTTGTCACTTTCTAAGTTTATTTTATTCACCTACAACTTTTCTTATCAAATTTTAAGTGAATAACCCTTACCAGTTCGGCGGTTAAAAGATAACCGTTGACGAACATTCGTCATGCTTATGTTCATCGGACTCTCGGGAAGTCGCTCGGCCCGTTGTTCTAACGGTTAAGTGAGTCGCCTTTCAACCGAAAGGTTGAAGGCGCGAAACTGGTCACTAGCTAGTCGGTTGTGTCCTTAGGCAAGGCACTTTGCGGACATTGCCTGAACCAATCGGATTAATGGGTTCTCCCAAATTGAAGGAACGTTTATATCATATACAACACACTGCAATAGCTCCGGTAACCCGACGATGGGCGCGAGGTAATCTGACGATTGCCCGTGTGTTAACCCCCTTGGTTTTCCCATTTACGGGGATAAAAATGAATATCCTATTCTATCCTATCCTAAGTTCCCTGACTCAATTTCCAAGAATTTGCCACCGTAGATTCAAACCATATAAGCTAACACCCCTAGATTATTTAACTCAATTGGACATTTTCTTCGTAATTATATAAAGCGTAAATTTGACTTATTACTGGTTTCCGCGGCAAATTGTACTTGCTGTCTTTCTTGACGTCCGGAACGCGTTTGGATCTGTCCGGCATGAAAGCATGTTTGAGGTTCTTGAGCACACTAAAGTCCCGACGTATACCTTGTTGACGCGATACGGGACGTCTACTCCGGAACCTCGTGCCGAATTAGAACTCGGCCGGGACTACGGAGGAGATACCCTGCGGTCGTTGGGTCCGACAGGGTTGGTCCTATGTCCGGTATCCTTTTCAACTTGGTAATGGGTATCCTAGTCGTTGGGCTGAGTGCTGTGGACGATGGCTACCGAATGGCCTGCGCTGACGGCAAGCTCATTCAGGTCCTGGCATACTCTGACGATTTGGAAGTAGTCACGAAAGATCGCGACCAGATGCTGCGTCAGCTTGCATTGTGTGAGCACTTTAGTCGTTGGGTCGGCTTAAGTTCAACCAGGAGAAGTGCGGATTGATCAGCTGGAGGGTGTTGCGTGGGAGAAAGTGGGTTCCGCTGGGCGGTGAGACACTAGCTCCGGTTATACGGAGTGGAGATCCCCCAGTTAGGGTCTGATGAACACCACTAGTACCAGGATGATGACGGGCGTCAGGCATGTCCCCGCACGAACTCCCAGCCCCACGGCCAGGCTCCAGTGGCTGTTTAAGTCGTTCCTCACGCCGCACCTAAAGCTGACCGCCCTGAATCGATTCCTGCTGCAGAGTTTTAGTTTTCATCTTAGAGTCCGACCCAGTGCGCAGTCGGATCTGATCGCGCTCGATCGACGTGTGTGCGAGTGTCTGAGGGTGGCGTTTCGGTTGACCAAGCACTTCTATCAGGCGGTGTTTCACACCCCGCCGGACTTGGTGTACCGTCTCTGGTTGACGAGAGTCACATACTGACGGTCACCCAGGGGTTTAAGATGTTGAAGTGGCCGGATCCACTTCTTTCGGTTGAAAGAGTCGCTCTCAATCACAAGACCAAACGGTTATCGTTTGGATCCAAATTGGTTTGTTTGGATATTGTGTAGTCCTTATAATTACCTTTAATTTATATAGTTTATGTTCAATAACCTCGGGAGGCTATATGCTCAAAGCATCTGAATATTCATAACTCTCTTTACAGGGGGCTGCACTGGAAGATGCTACGGTTTTCTTATCCAGATGGACATTAATAGAGTTTTCGCCAATTATTCCTTTGGATATGTTTTAGCCCTTACAAATACCTTCAATTTAATGTATAGTTTATATACAATAACTGCAGGCTGCTATATGCACAATGTAACGTTTCGGGTCTTAACTTAATCAATAGACGCGGTCACTTTTGATTTTCTAAATGTTTGCAGTTTTGGTTTTGGGCGCAATCAGAAAACATCACAACGTTGTATCTGCAACCAAATTTTACTGACCGCCTTCTGTAGGCCTACTGCTCAAAATAAATGAATGCCCCATAATAAACTTTAAAGTGGAAAATAATAAACTCATGCATTGTTACGACATATACCTACTACATAAACGGAAAACAATATTAGAAAGTAGGTCGTTAACAGAATGCGCAATACTAAAAATGTACATAGCTGCAGTTAATATTAATCAAGTTTGTGACACCACACCCCGTTTAAGCGAAATTACGTGATTTCAAAATCAACACACAACACTATTTTACAGTAAATAAATAAACGAACTTATACGTGCTTTAAATCAGATAATTTGACTTATAAAATCTGCACCGACTTTAAGTAACCCCGTTATTCATTCGTATCTTATGCGATAGTTCTGGAGAAAAACAGTCCATCTAATTACTCGCTCTCCAGGAATACAAGCGGTTGATAATTAGTCTTTAGTACAAACTCGTTGCCACACAAATATTGTAGAATTTTTTGACCGACCACACAATTCCGAGGCACTCTTTTTTTATTGTTGAGTAATTCGTATTTCCATCGTGCTCCTGCAGCAAAACACAGCCCACGCCTTTATCCGACGCGTCGGTCCTCAGTACGAATTGTTTGTTCGTGTGTAGCAGCCTTAATATCGGTTTGCTGGTCGAGTGTTTCTTTAATGGATGAAGGGCAGTTTCTTCTTCGTTACCCCATCTTACTGTGTTGGCCCGACCCCTTTTCGTTGGGTCAGTCAAAGATACCGAAATCGTCGCGTAGTTAGGGATGTAATCCCTGTAGTAACCAGTAAGGCGAAAAAATAAGTAGACTTCTTAATTCGTCGAAGGTCTGGCAGCATATCGTATTTTTTGTACATTGTCTTTTTGCAGACCTATCACACCTTCTGTGAACCTCGAGATCGGTCTTCCTGGCTGATTGTTTCGAGAAATTCTTTCCGATTGGACGCGAACTTGTGCACTCGTAGACCTGCTTTAGAGCATAAACGTTTACTGTTTCTTACCAGCTCTATCGCTTTCTCACAATTCGGTACCGACGTTACACCATCGTTAACGTAGAAGTTGTTTCGCACGAACTCTGCAGCCTTCCTTTTGTAATAACCGTCATCACATTGTCGTATTTTATCACGACTAATATCCACAACCCCTTTGTCCTCTGCAGCAAGTTTCTGGTGATTTTCGTTCTTTCTTTCCTATAAATCGAGTTGCATACATTCGCAAAGCTGATTTGGATTTATTAATTCTTTCGATTTGTGATCGAAACTCAATCTCGTACTTAGCACCGTGGCTTCAACATTTCGATGCGACCTATGTTGTGTATTGAATGGCGTTTGTCGTGATCGCTCGTATTGTCCAACATCGTTAAGCTCTGGTATGTTCTCTATTTCCGCTTGTTGGTTAATGAAAGAGGCTAATGCCTTAAACGGTGGATATTGGTTGCTGTGATCAGCTTTCCATTGGACTACAACTTCTCGCCACTTCGAATATACAAATTGTGGAAGTTTGGCGTTTAGTTTTGCACTCTCATATGAGAAGTCCAGTATGTCTGGAGACTTTATGTTTTGTTTTGCCACCACTATTTGGTTCAAAAAGTCAGAATAACGACGAAGGGAAGATGGATTATTGGAAAGTATTTTTGGCCATAAGTACAGCTTGTCAAAAAATGCCTTTCCCACCACGCTTTCGTTGCCATAACGTGCTTTTAATTGGCTTCTTGCCCTTTGATATGCTTGTTCCGTCTGTAGGAGGAGCATGAAATCTTTGACCATTGATTTTGGTTCTCCAGATAAGTATTGGCTAAGCAAATTTAGTTTTAGGGCTATGCATGCTGATGGTTCAAACAGTGCTTCAAACGCAGTTTCCTATAAATAAAAGGACAATAGGTTCCCATCGAACACTTTTAATCTTATAGTTGGTGTAACATCTCTATAGTGCCTTTTAAGTTCGCATCGTTTGATGCTGTTGGTGCGCCGTCCTTATTTGCCCCTGATATTAGATCGGTCATTCCCACAAGGTCGTGACGTCACTACACGCCTTTATTTGTTGCCTCGATTCCTCATTTCCTTCTTTTATTATATTACTACCGATCTACTGAAGTTATTGGACCGAAATGTTTATACTGAACCGTAGTGATATTTTTAACCGAATCTTTCGATACTTACCTGCAAGCTAATCAGTTGGTAAGTTTCATGTTAAATTCTTTAAGCACTGATTTACTGACGATATTTTGATTGTATTTATTTTGTTTATTGAAAACCGCCATTAAAGACCGTAAAAGAATCGTGCGCGTTTTGGCTGATTAACGAGAGACATTCGCGTTGATAGTAATCAACGCAGCACTAGTGTGATTCTGGGCGGAGTGCAGGTCGCCCACAAAAAAGAATCTACATTAAAGTTTTCAACTGACTCTCGGTCAGTTTGCTGAACCTAACAATATTGAAACGATCATGGCGTCAGACAATTTAAAAGAGTTTGATGTTGTGGAAGCTAACCTTCGCAAGAAATACATTTTAGCAGAGTGCTTGATGATTGATCCAGGATCAGCTTCCGAGCTGAATAAGTTGGTATCGGTAATAGATAACCTTTACCAAAGACTTCTCTCCCTTGCCTCTGAAGCATTCACACCAGAAGAATTAAACTCTGAAGGCCATCAACCTCTAAAAGTTATAGTGCAATGCAAAGTAGAATTTGATACCCGTATTGGCGATTGGTTTCAAATAAATGACGCCTTGTCTGATAAATCGGCAATATCCCCAAAGAGTCCTGACAGGTTGTATACCATCAGCGATAGTGCAAGCTCACTGCGCAGTTCTCGGTCGAGCGTGAAACGACGTGAAGCTTATGTACGAGCACAGAAAGCTCGCCTAGAAGTTTTACAGGTCGACCAGCGAGAAAAGGAAAAGGTTGCTGCGGCCCAAGAAGCGGCCGAACGGAAAGCCGAGGAAGCTCGACGAGAATCTTTAGGAGGCGTTCAACTAATTATTCTCCCTATCTCTCTAATGCAAACTGACCTCACAAAAACGACTGTCACTCAAAATCCAGATATAGGAAGTCTTAGATTTTTTCACAATTTAAAATTGAAGCTTGGATCTGCAACCTAAACTCAAAACCCTACAAAATTTTGTTTAAAAATTTTGAGCCCATACCCCCTCGTACATCGGCAACTTTTTTCCAACAAAACAGCTAGCAGATGCACATTCAACACCTTTATTTTACAAAGCACTGCTCCACGATTACAAAACTTTACAGCTAAACGAGAACACCGGCGCGCAGCCTAGCACATGCTGCTTTCAACAAAACAAACATTGGGGAATCACCACCATTGTTACTCAGCAAAACACTCGTTTAAAAACAATGACTCATGGAGGGTACCACTCGTCACATCCTGCCGTTCATAGAGGTCTTAATTGGTTATACGCCATCTATACGGAAAGCCGAGGAAGCTCGACGAGAATCTAGACGGAATGCGGAGATGGCAGAACTGGAGTTACGAGCTTGGAATGAACAATGTACTAATGAACAGTCTCCCAACCTGCTGACCATGCCCAACAGTTCACACGAGCAAACCGATACGGTAGGAAACCCGAACATTACCGATAACTGAAAGCATATTTCGACTCGCATACTAAACGAAACTCCTAATATGTCCTGCCAGTGCCTTTTTCTACATTCGATAAATTATCGGTAAATTGTAATCGATTCGAAAGTATATCGCAACCGAACCCGGCGCAACAGGAGTACAAGCCTGAAGCACGAGCGTCTCCACGTTACGACGGAAAGAACCATGTTCAGAGAACCGTATCTCCCGAACGATATGAACAGATTCACTATTGGGGTGATAGAACTCTCCCTCCCCGTCCGGAATTAATGAAGTTTAACGGCGACCCGCTTGATTATCACGAATTTATTCGCAACTTTGAGACACATGTACAACAATGCGAACCCGATGTGCGACGTCAGCTATCGCACTTTAGTAAAGACCCGGTTGGCGGTTACAACCTGGCACGAGAACAGTTGTGGCAATTGTACGGTCGTCCCCACATTATTTCAGCAGCATGTGCAAAATTGCTATCGAAGACGCCGGAAGTCGGGGAAAGAGATCCGAGTGGCCTACTGAAACTGAACATACTATTGCAAAGGTGCCGAAGTGCTCTGGCAGACGTTGGCGAATACGCCGGTTTTAATTCCTTGCATTGTCTTCTACCGATTCTTCAAAAGTTACCTGATAATCTGCAAGCGAAGTAGATAGAGTGGTCAGTAATTGTTTTTGAAGAAAATAAACGAGAAGCTGGATTTTTAGATCTTGTAGCATTCGTTTCGCGCCACTCTAACATATGGAATTCACTGTACGGTGAAAGCCTTTATCGCCGTGCCGACAATGTAAAGATGGGTTCTAGAGGTGGAAGAAAACTGAGGGTTGCAACATGCAGCACTGTGTCTGAGACTAAACCACACGTGCTCCAGAATTCCCGAGGTGAAATGTGCATTCTGTGCTTTAAGAGACACAGCTTGCCACAGTGTAACACATTTAGGTCAAAAAAACTCGCGAGCGTCGCGAATACGCATTGGACAAAGGCCTGTGTTTCAGATGCTTATACCACGGCCACCGTGTAATAGACTGCTAGTCGACGGAAGAATGTGGCGAATGCGAGAGCCCCTATCACCATACAATGTTGCATGCCGGAATAACCAACGACAAAAAGGTGACAAATAATGAGACTCCGATAAAGCACACGATGTCGTGTTCGTCCATGCTCTCGGAGAAGCTGGAAAATGACGAAGCCTTCGAACCCCAAGATATCTACCTGTGCGTAGTACCCGTGAAGGTTCGATTCCAAGGTCGCGAAGTATGCACCTACGCATTTCTCGATACCGGTTCTACAGCCACGTTTTGCAGCCAGACCTTGGTGAACGCCCTGGGGTTAACAGGCGTTCAAAAACAGATTCAGATGACGACACTGTGTAATCAGTCGTCCTACAATGGAATGATCACAAATTTCACTGTATGTTCGCTAGATGACAATACCGAAATCCACCTACGGAACGTGGTATCCGTAGATCGAATTCCAGTTCAACCGAATGTGATACCTGATGAAAACAAGATAAATGACATGTCTCATTTAAAGGGATTGGAATTCCCGCATGTGGCTGGTGGGACAGTCACGCTACTGATCGGTATTGATGTACCAGAGGCTCTGTGTGTAGAGCGCATTTTAAAGGGAAAACAGGATGAACCTGTTGCCTGGAAAACCCCTTTAGGATGGTCATTGATGGGGCCGTCGTGTGTGTCGCCCCGATCAACTACAATCTACAATAATCTCGCTGCCATTACTACAGATCGTCTTTCAAGACATATTAACCGACTATGGGAAATGGTCTTTGGCGATGCGACTGCCGTTTTAGAGAATCCTACATCAAGAGAAGATCGTGTGGCTCACGATATGATGAAAAGGTCCATCGTCCAAGTGGACGGTCATTTCCAGTTAGCGTTACCGAGGAAGCCCGGTGCACCTGATTTACCGGACAACCGCGCGATGGCGGAGAAACGAATTGAAGGCTTGAAACGACGACTTCAATAAAAAGGACGATGTATTACGAAAAAAGTACATGCCCTCGATGCAAACCTACATTGACAATGACTACTCTCGTGAAGTGACCACAAACGAACTGAATGCGTTCAACTACAGATGGTTTATACCTCACCATCCTGTGATGCACCCGCGGAAACTGGTAAGGTACGGGTAGTGTTCGACTGCGCAGCGAAACACAAAGGGCTTGCGCTTAATGATGTTTTACTGCAAGGCCCAGACCTCATGAATAGCCTTGTGGGCGTGCTAATGCGTTTCCGCATACACCAAGTCGCTTTGGTAGCAGATGTCGAAGCGTTGTTCCACCAAGTGAGGGTGGAACCCAAGGATCGAAAGACGCTGAGCTTTCTCTGGTGGAAGGACGGTAATTTGGAGTCAAAGCCATTAGTGCACGAGATGTTGGTGCACTTATTCGGCGCAACGTCGTCACCGAGCTGTGCGGCGTTTTGCTTGAGACAAACAGCCATCCAGTTTGGTCACCTTTATGACGACGTCGTCTCGGAAGTGGTAACCAACAACTTTTATGTTGATGATTGTTTGATCTCAGCTCGCGATGTGAACGAAGCAGTACGACTCGGAGCACAGCTGCGGGACCTACTTTCGCAAGCCGGGTTTCGCCTCAAGAAATGGCTAACCAACAACCAGGAGGTCTTGGATTCGATTCCCGAACAGGATAGAGCAAAGAATGTTAAGACGATGAAAATCGACGATTGTGTGGATGAGCGTGTGTGCATTATTGGGTTAACTGGTACAGACGCAACGTCTCAATCATAACAACAGTGCAATAGCTCAGATGTCCCGACGGTGGACACGAGGTAATCTGACAGTTGTCCGCGTGATAACACCTTTTTTGTTGATGAAAAGAAACATAAATATATTTTGCTAATTTATACACCTTAATAAGGTTTTCCAATAACTTTAACAATTGTGTCCAATATTTAAGTGATAAAAATACAAGAGAATTAGTCAACTACATGTGTTGTCCGGCCGCATATCTTGGAGTTTGCGGGTCGCATTTAGGCTGAATCGTTAGTTTGAAATTAGTTTGAAATTGGTCACAAGCCGGTATATGTTTTCTTGGGCAACACTTTAAGCGGGCATCGTCTGAACCCGGTAGATGTTCGGTTTGGACTAACAAAAGATGAATATCTCGATCATAGATACAACAAATGTAAATAACTTCGACAAACCAAAGATGGCAGAGCATGGGATCCGCTTACGTTGGAGCGGGTTTGTTACTCCATAAGGTTTCATATCCACATGAATAACCATGTAAATCATTTTCGGGGACTAAACCAAGCTGCTAGAAAAACATGCAGTCCGCGCAATTATTCAACCGCAATAAATATCTTTTGCGGAAAATAATGGTTTCTAGAGTTTCCAAACCCAACAAGTTGTAAAGTAAGCAATTATGGGAACACAATGCATGTGTTGTCTCGCTTTTTTTAGGTTTCTTTCAAGTAACCCACCAATACAAAATTAATATCCACATTTCAGAAGATAGTTCATGGTGAACATGCGGTATTCAATTATTTTTTGGTTGCCTTGAAATTTACTTATAGTTTTAGGTGTTCATCTGATTTGTATACGTGGAAATAGTGTATTATCGTAAGTTATAAATTTTATATTTTAACAGATTTCCCGTGGTAATTTGCGGTATGCAGTGTACGTTTGTCACTTTCTAAGTTTATTCTACAACTTTTCTTATCAAATTTTAAGTGAATAACCCTTACCAGTTCGGCGGTTAAAAGATAACCGTTGACGAACATTCGTCGTGCTTATGTTCATCGGACTCTCGGGAAGTCGCTCGGCCCGTTGTTCTAACGGTTAAGTGAGTCGCCTTTTAATCGAAAGGTTGAAGGCGCGAAACTGGTCACTAGCTAGTCGGTTGTGTCCTTAGGCAAGGCACTTTGCGGACATTGCCTGAACCCAGCGGATTAATGGGTTCTACCAAATTGAAGGAACGTTTATATCATATACAACACACTGCAATAGCTCCGGTAACCCGACGGTGGGCGCGAGGTGATCTGACGATTTTCTCGTGTGTTAACGCCTTGGTTTTCCCATTCACGGGGATAAAGATGAATATCCTATTCTATCCTATCCTAAGTTCCCTGACTCAATTTTCAAGAATTTGCCACCGTAGATTCAAACCATATAAGCCAACACCCCAAGATTATTTAACTTAATTGGATATTTTCTTTCCTAATTATATAAAGCGTAAATTTGACTAATTACTGATTTCCGAGGCAAAATGTACTTACTTTCTTTCTTGACGTCCGGAACGCGTTTGGATCTGTCCGGCATTAAAGCATGTTTGAAGTTCTTGAGCACATCTAAAGCCCCGGTGTATACCTTGTTGACGCGATCCGGGACGTCCACACCGGAACCTCGTGCCGAATTAGAACTCGGCCGGGACTACGGAGGAGATCCCCTGCGGTCGTTGGGTCCGACAGGGTTGGTCCTATGTCCGGTATCCTTTTCATCTTGGTAATGGGTATCCTAGTCGTTGGGTAGAGTGCTGTGGACGATGGCTACCGAATGGCCTGCGCTGACGGCAAGCTCATTCAGGTCCTGGCATACTCTGACGATTTGGAAGTAGTCATGAAAGATCGCGACCAGATGCTGCGTCAGCTTGCATTGTGTGAGCACTTTAGTCGTTGGGTCGCCTTAAGTTCAACCAGGAGAAGTGCGGATTGATCAGCGGGAG
>CH002949.1:1037044-1097481 GCA_000149265.1 Ciona savignyi
TTATAATGAAATAACAAACGACTACGAAATCCCGACATACAGTTTGGATTATTATCAGTACAATGAACTTATTCGAGCAATCCCCAACTCTTGGGACGTCGGTGACCCTCAAAGTCCGACAAAAACCGACTATCACGAATGTGTTATGGACTTTGTTTCCTCGTTCAAAACTCAGACAACGCAAGCGCTTTATAAAGCGATAAATGGGGTAGTTTGCGAACGAACAACAAAACAACAACAGAAATGGGAGGCCATACTCGCAACACACATTGACTGGAATAATGTTCACTTAAGAAATTACTTTTGCACTGTTGAAACCAGATTAAGATCTTTTCAAATAAAACTAAACAACCACGCAATTGTAACCAATGACAAACTTTTTGAATTTGGTATCGTCGACTCGAGCCAATGTGGCTTCTGTAATAACTCTACTGAAAATTTAATCCATTTGTTTTGTGAATGCCCTGTTACGAAACTTTTTTGGAATGATGTTGTGGATTGGATAAGTTCTAAACTTAGAATTCCTTTTTTATGTCGCAAGGAACATTTTTTATTTGGAATAGAAAATAACCCTCTTATTTGCTGCCTTTTACTTTGTGCTCGTTTTTGTATTTATCGATCACGTGTTTCAAACTGCTTACCTAAGATTGCTGCGTTTGTTAAAGAATGTATGAAAATTCAAACGGCAGAATTTGAAATAGCGAAGAAAAAAAATAAGATTACACAACATGCCATTAAATGGGGCTCTATCCTGAAATAGCAACCTTTTGACTTTTGACTTGACTTGTTTCCCTGTTATCGTCTTTTTTGCGCCGTGCATTGTGCGTGCAATTTTAATAAAAAAAAAAAAAAAAAAAAAGTTAGGGCCTGATGGACATTAAAAGTATCTGGGCTATGACTGGCCTCAGGCATTTACCCCGCTCGAACTCCCAGTCCCACGGCCAGGCTCCAGTGGCTGTTTAAGTCTTTTTTTTGTTTTTTTTACCGTGCTAAGTTTCGAACTGTCGTGTGGCTTAACGGTAAACGCGACTGATTCATATACAAACTATTAAAAAAACGGTGTAAGGGACGAGGAGCCCATCATGGGTTCAAAACTTGAACCCGGTAAAAAAGAAAACCCAGAATTAGAGCATATTTGTTAATTCTGAGATTTTAGTTTTGAATGTGTATAATGGCATTTCACGTGCGGCGCCGCTTTTTATATTTAATGAATTAATTTATTCTTTGCTTCACTAATTTTATTATTTTCTTCATTAAATCTTTGCTTCATTAATTCTTTGCTTCATTAATTCTTTGCCTCATTAATTTTTTGCTTCATTAATTCTTTGCTTTAATATAAATGAATATTGGTTACTAATGTTATCGCCAGCCGAAAGGTGTGAAATTGTGAAAGGCTGTTGACGGCCGATCAATAATCTTATCTTTTTTTAGTATAGTTCTGAGTTTGTAGTCTTTGTTTTGTGTATTATTTGACAATTATGTAAATGATCTAACAATCAAATTTTATACAAAAACGGTATCAACAACGAGACCAAGGGTTCGAAACTGTTCCCATAAAAATCGTGTAAATGTTACAACATCACTAAAAATTCATATGTATTCAACTGATATATATTCTTACTGGATTATATAGCCTTATATTGCTGTACGCAGCAACTGTGCTTTTATTTTCTACGTATGAAAAGAACAATAAACCTGCTTCCCGCGATTTGGTGAGGGGAAGGTATTCCAAGTACTTCAAATTTCCGCGTATAAATTTCCAACATATGCTGTGTTTTCTCTAATCTCTTTTCCTCTACAGTATATTTATCTGATCGTTTATTATGATTATAACAATCGAGAGCGTGTGCTCGTTGCCATACAATGAAGAGATTTGGCGTGAAAGTAAGCATATGCTTATTCCGTTTCTCACTAAAGTACTTTGCTGGTATATGGGCTGCGATAGCGCTAGGATTCTTGTACTTAAGCTTGAAGTAGGTAACATGTTAGAATTTAAAGATTACGGTTTTTCTTTAATTGTATTTTTTAGCAGCCAACCTCGGCATCGGTTATGCGCAAAGTGTGTACAGAACGCAAACCAAGCAAATACTCGATGTCATTCGGTCCACTTCATTCTATGATGAATATAACTGTAAGTTGTATCTATAAAATGTTTAGTTTATTTATTTTTTAGAGTGTCACCTGGGTTTTTGTTTGCCACATTGCAACTCCTGTGGTAAATTATATCGGACTTATATCTAACTAATTTCGGTAAGTTTTATTATCCATTATTTTTATCCAGATTTTCGGTTTTAAAAATATTACTACTATAAATGACATCTGGTAAAATTTCACCGTAAAATGAATCCTATATGTTCTAATTCGCCATTAGTTTAGTTTATTTACTTTTTACCCCAGTTTTTAAAAATGGCAAACGAAAATAATCACGACACAGGAACAGGAAAAGACGGCAAAACCAACCGTCGTTAAAACACGTCATTAAAAAAAGGATATAATTTAATAAATATAGCGGACGCGGCAGCCAAACCTGTTAACATCTTACAACAAATTCCAGCACGGTACCTTTAAATACTGCAGGTTCGCTTGGATCGCATGAAGCGCTTACTATACTTCGTAATTACAAAAGCCATGATATTAATGTTAGGGTTGGAGTTAAAGTTTGTTGTGTGGTTAAGATTAGTGTTTGGGATAGGGTTAGAATTACTTTCCCGTCTTCTTCCGCCCCCGTTGTTGAGCATCAGTGACGGTCCGGCCATCGTGCGGACGGCTTGGTTAAGATAAAATAGACGCCGTCCGCGCCACTGAGTAGCATTATATTTCAAAAATCAACCACAAAGTCCCGTATAAAATTAACACTTCCCGATCGGCCCTTGTAAACCAATTCTATTCAGAGCTACTCAGTTTTAAATTCCATCCTTTGCCCCACACCCCTTTGCCCCGACCCTAGTCCTGGTCGGACTGTCTCACGACCCCTGGCAAAATTACACCCTGCAGAAAGTCGATCTACTCCTTCCTCTCGTTGAGGACGCGGCCTGGTCATCCCAATCCCATCCGACCAGGCCATACCCCTCCCTGATGTTTTCTTCAACAAAATTTCTTTCCAATTTGTCTATTTTTCTAAAGTCACACACATTTTTTATATATTTTTAATTTTTAAAATAGCGGGTTTTTAGCGTGTGTGACTAGGGAGGGCGTGCCACCCCGTAGTCCAGTGGATGAATACCTGTAAAACAACACGCTAAGTAATATCCAATTTATTTGATAACCCGGTATCTCTCTAAGGGCTACCGGAGGCCGGAAGTTACCGCACTTGAAGTGCTGCAGAATTTTATCGCATCGTTTTATACCGCTGTGGTGTTGCGTGGTTGATGCGAATAAAAGTACTTTTACCTGCGATTACATGACTCCTTTTGGTAAACGTCGGGGTAAAATGGCATGCTTGTCACAATCCTGATTTGAAAACAAAATTCTATTTTTTTGGGTATTTCCCTAGAGAATTTTGTTAGGTGTTAAATAAGTGACTAATTACTTACATTCCACCAAATATAATTTAAAATTCGAGCAGCCGTTCAAGCGCTATGCCCGAAAAAGCTAAAAAAAATTAGAAAAAAATACCGGTTTAGGTTTTTAACGTATCAAGGGAATTCCCCTGGATTTATTACCCAGAATTTTGGTCTGCTCATCTAGACCATGTGGTCTAACAAATGACGAAGATTCATTGGGATTCCATTATCCCTTCTGTTAGATGTCGTAGCCACAATCCATGCCTGTCACAATCTTGATTTAGAAACATATCTTTATTTTTAGGGTATTACCCTAGGCAAATATTTTGTTTGTTGTAATTGGTAACGCAGTGGCTAACACACTACTATTTTACCAAATCTGAATAAAGTTAGAGCATGCGTTCATGCGCTATACCCAAAAAATCTAATTTTTTTGAAAAAATACCGTTTTTGTTTTTCACCTCCCAGGGGAATTCCCCTAGGTATAGTACCCAAAATTTTGGTTTCTGCTCATCTAGACCATGTGGTCTAACAAATGACTAAGTTTTATCGCGATTCCATTAACCCTTCTGGCAGATGTCGTAGCCACAATCCATGCCTGTCACAATCTTGACTTGGAAACATATCTTCCTTTTTAGGGTATTTCCCTCGGAAAATATTTTGTTTCTTCTAATTGGTAACGCAGCGGCTAACACACTACTATTTTACCAAATCTGATCAAATTTAGGAGCAGCCGTTCATGCGCTATGCCTAAAAAAGCTAAATTTTTTGAGAAAAAAAACCGTGTTGGGTTTTAACCTCCCAGGGGAATTCCGTTAGGTATATTACCCAAAATTTTGGTTTCTGCTTATCTAGACCACGTGGTCTAACAAATAACTAAGTTTCATTGCGATTCCATTATCCCTTCAAGTAGATGTCGGAGCCACAAGCCCATGCGTGTCAAGCGTTTGACAAAAAAAAAAACAAAAAAAAACGGACCAAAAACAATATGTGTACCATTTTTTTCAAATGGGACCCATAACTACTACAGGTGTGGTTGGCAGAAGAGTGCAAAGTCATTAGGGTAAAACGTGCTCAGTAGATACCTGTATGTGTCCTTTATCCAACACCTTTATCTTATCTAACCACGTAAATGATATAGTTGGATAATATACCTATGACATTAGTGCATCGATTTTACAGGTAATTTATTCGATGGAGCATTTTGATACTTCGTCCATTCATAGTTGATGGAAACTCCTGCCAGACAAGCTGTGCAAACGAGACCTCTTCAAAAAGAGAAAGAATGTCATTAAAAGTCTTAAATATTTATATCTAAAGTATAAAGATGAAATAAATTCACATTCTTTCACAGTTTCGTCATTGCCTATGGATTTCTCGAACGATTGGGATAAAAACAAAACAACAAATAAAAGTAATTGTAGTGATCTTATTTCTAGATCGCGAAGTGCAAACATAAAGCAAAAGTAAATGTGGTTGGGTATCATCCGGTCAATTTTCATTACACTTTCTCTTCCGCTACTGGAAGAAATTGAAAAGGATGTTTGTTTTAATTGAATCACGACACCTATTTCTGTTACCTGCAACGCACTTTTCCAGTGCTTGGGTTATACAGGTTTATTTCATTATTACTACTTTTAGTTTAATAATTAAAAATTAGACTTTCCCGTAATTATATTATTTTTTAAATAAAGTAAAAACAATCTTAAGTTGTTTATTAGGATTGTTTCACCATTTGTTTTAAGTTTTATACACTTTTGTGTATAACCAAATAAAAAGTTGTTTATAATTGCGAAAATATTTAAAAAATGAATACAAGCCTAAAAAAGTTAAATAAGCAGTATTTATTTTATTATATTTTTATATGCATAAGTAGGCTGTAGAGAGCATTATGAGGTCACTAAGAACATTTAGTTTGGGTTCCTTATTCCGGCTAAAAAGCAATTCCTAAAATGCTTTCTCGGGTTGCCTTTAATTAAAACAGTTCCATTTAATTCCATTTCTGGTTTGTATAAGAGTAAAGTCCTCAGATTTGTTTTTATTGTAATCCGACAATAGATTATTGCTACACATATCCATCAATGTAAAATCATTTAATATCACCACCAATTTAGACATGTTAAAGAAACTTATTTGCGCCCAGGGGGGAGAGTCGATCAAATCTAGGAGATTATTAGCGCCACCTATCGGTAGAAATGTTTTATTTTTTCGAGCGTCAGGGTCTGCAGTCAGCTAAAAGTTGGTTGTATTATAATATGCCACTAAATGTACGGTCGTGTGGCCGAATGGTTAACGCGACCGATACATATACACGACTATTATAAAAAAACGGTCCTAGTGACGAGCCCATCATGAGTTCGAACCAATAAATAAAAAAAATGCCACTAAATATAATCGGGTTTTCCCCGGACAAGGCATTACGCTATCGTCGCCCGAACCCCATAAATTATTGGCTTAACTGGTATAGAAGCAACGTTTCAATCATAACAACATTGCAATAACTCAGATGTCCCGACGGTGGACACGAGGTAATCTGACAGTTGTGCGCGTGATAAAACCTTTTACGTTTATGAGAAGAAACATAAATATATTTTGCTAATCTATACACCTTAACAAGGTTTTCTAAGAGCGTGTAACAATTGTGTCTATTATTTAAGTGATGAGAATACAAGAATACAGTAGAATTAGTTAACTACAATGTGTTTGTGTTGTCCGGCCGCATATCTTGGAGATTGCGGGTCGCATTTAACCTGAATGGTTGATAATTTGAAATTGGTCACAAGCCGGTATATGTTTTCTTGGGCAACACTTTAAGCGGGCATCGTCTGAACCCGGTAGATGTTCGGTTTGGACTAACAAAAGATGAATATCTCGATCATAGATACAACAAATGTAAATAACTCCGACAAACCAAAGATGGCAGAGCATGGGATCCGCTTACGTTGGAGCGGGTTTGTTACTCCATAAGATTTCATATCCACATGAATAACCATGTAAATCATTTTCGGGCACTAAACCAAGCTGCTAGAAAATCATGCAGTCCGCGCAATTATTCAACCGCAATAAATATCTTTTGCGGAAAATAATGGCTTTTCGAGTTTCCAAACCTAACAAGTTGTAAAGTAAGCAATTATGGGAACACAATGTGTTGTCTCGCATTTTTTAGGTTTCTTTCAAGTAACCCACCAATACAAAATTAATATCCACATTTCAGAAGATGGTTCATGGTGGACATGCGGTATTCAATTATTTTTTGGTTGCCTTGAAATTTACTTATAGTTTTAGGTGTTCATCTGATTTGTATACGTGGAAATAGTGTATTATCGTAAGTTATAAATTTTATATTTTAACAGATTTCCCGTGGTAATTTGCGGTATGCAGTGTACGTTTGTCACTTTCTAAGTTTATTTTATTCACCTACAACTTTTCTTATCAAATTTTAAGTGAATAACCCTTACCAGTTCGGCGGTTAAAAGATAACCGTTGACGAACATTCGTCGTGCTTATGTTCATCGGACTCTCGGGAAGTCGCTCGGCCCGTTGTTCTAACGGTTAAGTGAGTCGCCTTTCAATCGCAAGGTTGAAGGCGCGAAACTGGTCACTAGCTAGTCGGTTGTGTCCTTAGGCAAGGCACTTTGCGGACATTGCCTGAAGATGGCGTATAACCAATTAAGACCTCTATGAACGGCAGGATGTGACGAGTGGTACCCTCCATGAGTCATTGTTTTTAAACTAGTGTTTTGCTGAGTAACAATGGTGGTGATTCTTTTTTGTAGGGTTTTGAGTTTAGGTTGCAGATCCAAGCTTCAATTTTAAATTGTGAAAAAATCTAAGACTTCCTATGTCAGGATTTTGAGTGACAGTCGTTTTTGTGAGGTCAGTTTGCATTGGAGAGATAGGGAAAATAATTAGTTGAACGCCTCCTAAATGAAAAACGGGCTATTTTGAATTTTTTGCCAAAATCTCCAAATTTATAGAAAATTGAGTGTGGATAAATGTTACTAGTCAACTGTTTGTCTAAAATCTTACACTTAATTACTTATGCTAATTAGCAAAGTCAATTAATTAGTCATTTTTCTCATTTTTGGTTATTTTCACTCCGGTAGAGGGTCGTTCGGATATTTTTTCAAGAACTTAACTTTGAATGGCTTTTATAAATACCAGACAATCTTTCGATACAGACTGTTAATCCGATTTGTGATATAGGACTGAAAAATGTACTCCTCTTGGTATCCACATGTGTACCTTTTTTTCATATTTTTCAATTTTTGGGCAGGTGTGAAGGCCTAGATGTGTTGTTGGACACTTATGCATACAGAAGATATAAAAACTTACCAATCCTAACCATCCTTGATTGTCAAACATTGGTGAAAGAAGTGGAGGCGGACAAAATGTGGTCATAGAGGCTCAAAGGTGACATTGGGTGTGTTTTTTTACTCAAAAACAACTATTTGTACCCTGGTTATGGACTTTAAACCTTTCAAATTACAGTGAAAAAATGTGCTGAAACTTGTGGAACATCAAGCAGTGAATTTTAATGTGTACGAAGAGTTTCAGTCATCACCAGTGACACTGTCGCCAAATGAAATCTACAGAATGACCACCCTTCAGTCGAAGGCCTGTAATAGCCGAAGCAGTCAACCGAAACGGTTAAAATTTGGACCGGAGTCTCACAGAATGACCTCTACTAGTAAGTTCAAACAGTTTAAACCAAACTGGAACGGTCACCGTTTCCAAGATGGCGTATAACCAATTAAGACCTCTATGAACGGCAGGATGTGACGAGTGGTACCCTCCATGAGTCATTGTTTTTAAACTAGTGTTTTGCTGAGTAACAATGGTGGTGATTCCCCAATGTTTGTTTTGTTGAAAGTAGCATGTGCTAGGCTGCGCGCCGGTGTTCTCGTTTAGCTGTAAAGTTTTGTAATCGTGGAGCAGTGCTTTGTAAAATAAAGGTGTTGAAATCTGCTAGCTGTTTTGTTGGAAAAAAGTTGCCGATGTACGAAGGGGTATGGGCTCAAAATTTTTAAACAAAATTTTGTAGGGTTTTGAGTTTAGGTTGCAGATCCAAGCTTCAATTTTAAATTGTGAAAAAATCTAAGACTTCCTATGTCAGGATTTTGAGTGACAGTCGTTTTTGTGAGGTCAGTTTGCATTGGAGAGAGAGGGAAAATAATTAGTTGAACGCCTCCTGAACCCAGCGGATTAATGGGTTCTACCAAATTGAAGGAACGTTTATATCATATAAACACACTGCAATAGCTCCGGTAACCCGACGATGGGCGCGAGGTAATCTGACGATTGCCCGTGCGTTAACCCCATTGGTTTTCCCATTCGCGGGGATAAAGATGAATATCCTATTCTATCCTATCCTAAGTTCCCTGACTCAATTTTCAAGAATTTGCCACCGTAGATTCAAACCATATAAGCTAACACCCCTAGATTATTAAACTCAATTGGACATTTTCTTCGTAATTATATAAAGCGTAAATTTCGGCAAAATGTACTTGCTGTCTTTCTTGACGTCCGGAACGCGTTTGGATCTGTCCGGCATGAAAGCATGTTTGAGGTTCTTGAGCACACTAAAGCCCCGACGTATACCTTGTTGACGCGATATGGGGCGTCTACTCCGGAACCTCGTGCCGAATTAGAACTCGGCCGGGACTACGGAGGAGATACCCTGCGGTCGTTGGGTCCGACAGGGTTAGTCCTATGTCCGGTATCCTTTTCAACTTGGTAATGGGTATCCTAGTCGTTGGGCTGAGTGCTGGGGACGATGGCTACCAAATGGCCTGCGCTGACGGCAAGCTCATTCAGGTCCTGGCATACTCTGACGATTTGGAAGTAGTCACGAAAGATCGCGACCAGATGCTGCGTCAGCTTGCATTGTGTGAGCACTTTGGTTGTTGGGCCGGCTCCAGTTCAACCAGGAGTAGTGCGGATTGATCAGCTGGAGGGTGTTGCGTGGGGGAAAGTGGGTTCCGCTGGGCGGTGAGACACTCCGGTTATACGGAGTGGAGATCCCCCAGTTAGGGTCTGATGAACACCACTAGTACCAGGACGATGACGGGCGTCAGGCATGTCCCCCGCACGAACTCCCAGCCCCACGGCCAGGCTCCAGTGGCTGTTTAAGTCGTTCCTCACGCCGCACCTAAAGCTGACCGCCCTGGATCGATTCCTGCTGCAGAGTTTTAGTTTTCATCTTAGAGTCCGACCCAGTGCGCAGTCGGATCTGATCGCGCTCGATCGACGTGTGTGCGAGTGTCTGAGGGTGGCGTTTCGGTTGACCAAGCACTTCTATCAGGCGGTGTTTCACACCCCGTCGGACTTGGTGTACCGTCTCTGGTTGACGAGAGTCACATACTGACGGTCACCCAGGGGTTTAAGATGTTGAAGTGGCCGGATCCACTTCTTTCGGTTGAAAGAGTCGCTCTCAATCACAAGACCAAACGGTTATCGTTTGGATCCAAATTGGTTTGTTTAGATATTGTGTAGTCCTTTTAATTACCTTTAACTTATTATGGGTCCCATTTGGAAAAATGGGACACATATTGTTTTTGTCGGTTTTTTTTTTCTTTTTTTTTTTTTTTCGTCAAACGCTTGACAGGTATGATTTGTGGACCCAACATCTACCAAAAGGGGTAATGGATTCACAACGAAACTTGGTAATTTGTTAGACGACATGGTTTAGAAATGCACAGACTAAAATTTTGGGTGAT
This sequence comes from Ciona savignyi, assembly GCA_000149265.1. NCBI lineage: Eukaryota > Metazoa > Chordata > Ascidiacea > Phlebobranchia > Cionidae > Ciona > Ciona savignyi. Next base: position 1,047,267 of record CH002949.1, read on the forward strand.
GAATTCAGGGGAATTCCCCTGGCAGGTTAAAAAACAAGACGGTATTTTTTTCTAAAAAATTAGCTCTTTTGCGCATAGCGCTTGAACGATAGCTCCAATTTAAATCAGATTTGACAAAATGGAAGTGCATTAGTAACGGATGTAACACTTAAAAGAAATAAAAAAATTACCTAGGGAAATACCATAAAAAATAAGATTTTGTTGTCAAATCATTATTGTGACAGGCATGCCATGTCGCCCCGACATCTATCAGAAGGAATAATAACATCGCATTGAGACTTTGTTATTTTTTTGACAACATGATCTAGATACGCAAAAAACTAAATTTTGGGTGATGAATCCAGGGGAATTCCCCTGGCACGTTAAAAACCAAAGCGGTATTTTTTTTATAAAAAAATAGCTCTTTTGCGCATAGCGTTTGAACGGTAGCTTCAATTTGAATCAGATTTAATAAAATGGAAGTGCATTAGTAACTGATGTAACACTTAAAAGAAATAAAAAAAATACCTAGGGAAATACCCTAAAAAATAAGATTTTGTTGTCAAATCATGATTGTGACAGGCATGTCATGTTTCCCCGACATCTACCAGAAGTAATAGTAAAATCGCAATGAGACTTTGGTATTATTTGACAACTTGGTCTGAATATGCAGAAACCAAAAGTTTGGGTTATAAATCCAGGGGAATTCCCCTGGCACGTTAAAAACCAAAACGGTATTTTTTTCTAAAAATTTAGCTTATTTGCGCATAGCGCTTGAACGGTAGCTCCAATTTGAATCAGATTTGATAAATTGTAAGTGCATTAGTAACTGATTTAACACTTAAAAAAAATAAAAAAAATTACTTAGCGAAATATCCTAAAAATAAGCTTTTGTTGTCAAATCATGATTGTTACAGGCATGGCTTGTGGCTCCGACATCTATTAGAAAAAGTAATGGAATCGCAATGAAACTTTTCCATTTGTTGGATAATATGGCCTAATTATGCAGAAACCAAAATTTTGGGTAATATACCCAGGGAAATTCCCCTGTGAGTTGAAAAACTAAAACGTTATTTTTTTTAAATAAATAGCTTTTTTGCGCATAGCGCTTAAATGGCTGCTCCAATTTAAACTATATTTGATCAAATGTGAGTGCATTAGCCACTGATAAAACACTTAAAAGAATTTAAAAAATTAACTAGGAAAATGGCCTAAAAAGTAAGATTTTTTTCTCAAATCATGATTGTGACAGGCATGGATTGTGGCTCCGACATCTACTAGAAAACGTAATGGAATCGCAATGAAACTTTGCCATTTGTTAGACAACAAGGCCTAATTATGCGGAAACCAATTTTGGGTAATATACCCAGAGGAATTCCCCTGGGAGTTGAAAAACCAGAACGGTATTTTTTCTAAAATAAGCTCTTTAGGGCATAGCGCTTGGTCGGCTAAAATGTAAGTACCCTATCCAACGTTGTACCATTGAGCAAAAAGAAATACAATACCTAGGAAAATACCCTAAAAATTGATACAAATTGTTAAAAAAGACTTGTTACAAAACCATGATTGTAAAAGGCATGCCTTATCTCACCGACATCTCCAACAAGGAGTCGCCAAAGCGGATTAAAACTGTTTTTTAGATTATCTAACAAACACCTAACGTTGATAACATTACTCAGATATGTAAAAACAGAAATTAATGTACTAAGCCCAGTGGAATTCCCCCGAAATAATGAAACTCAATCGGGCTGTTTGTGGAATTAACTTTCATTATACTACAGCGCGTGACAAGAAGCTTAAATTAAAACATTTGTGGTAAAATGTTCGGAAATCTCACACGCGTATTCTTTTTATAACTGTACATGGAAAAGAAGTTTGGTTTGATAACTATGGGACCCATGCGTTTATGCTTGCAGAAACAAAACTATGACTGTCCGGTTAAAACTTTCTGAAATGTTAATTAACAAGGACATGACGTGCACATATCTAACATTAATATATATTGTGTAGGGAACAATAATATCAAGATCGGATTGTTACCTTAGGGACCCACGCGTTTATGCATGCAGAAACAAACTAGGCTACATACCCGGTGTATAAAATACATATGGTGATTAGGGACCCTGCTCGCATATATATATATACATATGGTACAAAATGTGTTTTACAAATAGTGGTGGTAAAATACGTGGTTGACACTCTCTAGTATAATTTATGTTCAATAACCTCGGGAGGCTATATGCTCAAAGCATCCGAATATTCATAACTCTCTTTACAGTGGGGGGGGGGGGGTGCACTGGGAAGATGCTGCAGTTTTCTTATCCAGATGAACTTTTATAGAGCTTTTGCCAATTATTCCTTTGGATATGTTGTAGCCCTTACAAATACCTTCAATTTAATGTATAGTTTATACACGATAACTGCGGGCTGCTATATGCACAATGTAACGTTTCAGGTCTTAACTTAATCAATAGACACGGTTACCTTTGATTTTCTAAATGTTTGCAGTTTTGGTTTTGGGCGCAATCAGAAAACATCACAACGTTGTATCTGCACCCAAATTTTACTGACCGCCTTCTGTAGGCCTACTGCTCAAAATAAATGAATGCCCCATAATAAACTTTAAAGTGGAAAATAATTAACTCGTGCATTGTTACGACATATAGCTACTACATAAACGGAAAACAATATTAGAAAGTAGGTCGTTAACAGAATGCGCAATACTAAAAATGTACAATGTACATAGCTACAGTTAATATTAATCAAGTTTGTGACACCACGCCCCGTTTAAGCGAAATTACGTGATTTCAAAATCAACACACAAAACTATTTTACAGTAAATAAATCAACGAACTTATACGTGCTTTAAATCAGATAATTTGACTTATAAAACCTGCACCGACTTTAAGTAACCCCGTTATTCATTCGTATCTTATGCGATAGTTCTGGAGAAAAACAGTCCATCTAATTACTCGCTCTCCAGGAATACAAGCGGTTGATAATCAGTCTTTAGTACAAACTCGTTGCCACACAAATATTGTAGAATTTTTTGACCGACCACACAATTCCGAGGCACTCTTTTTTATTGTTGAGTAATTCGTATTTCCATCGTGCTCCTGCAGCAAAACACAGCCCACGCCTTTATCCGACGCGTGGGTCCTCAGTACGAATTGTTTGTTCGTGTGCAGCAGCCTCAATATCGGTTTGCTGGTCGAGTGTTTCTTTTATGAATGAAAGGCAGTTTCTTCTTCGTTACCCCATCTTACTGTGTTGGCCCGACCCCTCTTCGTTGGGTCAGTCAAAGATACCGAAATCGTCGCGTAGTTGTAATCCCTGTAGTAACTAGTAAGGCGAAAAAATAAGTAGACTTCTTAATTTGTCGAAGGTCTGGTAGCATATCGTATTTTTTGTACATTGTCTTTTTGCAGACCTATCACACCTTCTGCGAACCTCAAAATCGGTCTTCCTGGCTGATTGTTTCGAGAAATTCTTTCCGATTGGACGCGAACTTGTGCACTCGTAGACCTGCTTTAGAGCATAAACGTTTACTGTTTCTTACCAGCTCGATCGCTTTCTCACAATTCTGTACCGACGTTACACCATCGTTAACGTAGAAGTTGTTTCGCACGAACTCTGCAGCCTTCCTTTTGTAATAACCGTCATCACATTGTCGTATTTTATCACGACTAATATCCACAACCCCTTTGTCCTCTGGAGCACGTTTCTGGTGATTTTCGTTCTTTCTTTCCTATAAATCGAGTTGCATACATTCGCAAAGCTGATTTGGATTTATTAATTCTTTCGATTTGTGATCGAAACTCAATCTCGTACTTAGCACCGTGGCTTCAACATTTCGATGCGACCTATGTTGTGTATTGAATGGCGTTTGTCGTGATCGCTCGTATTGTCCAACATCGTTAAGCTCTGGTATGTTCTCTATTTCCGCTTGTTGGTTAATGAAAGAGGCTAATGCCTTAAACGGTGGATATTGGTTGCTGTGATCAGCTTTCCATTGGACTACAACTTCTCGCCACTTCGAATTTACAAATTGTGGAAGTTTGGCGTTTAGTTTTGCACTCTCATATGAGAAGTCCAGTATGTCTGGAGACTTTATGTTTTGTTTTGCCACCACTATTTGGTTCAAAAAGTCAGAATAACGACGAAGGGAAGATGGATTATTGGAAAGTATTTTTGGCCATAAGTACAGCTTGTCCAAAAATGCCTTTTCCACCACGCTTTCGTTGCCATAACGTGCTTTTAATTGGCTTCTTGCCCTTTGATATGCTTGTTCCGTCTGTAGGAGGAGCATGAAATCTTTGACCATTGATTTTGGTTCTCCAGATAAGTATTGGCTAAGCAAATTTAGTTTTAGGGCTATGCATGCTGATGGTTCAAACAGTGCTTCAAACGCAGTTTCCTATAAATAAAAGGACAATAGGTTCCCATCGAACACTTTTAATCTTACAGTTGGTGTAACATCTCTATAGTGCCTTTTAAGTTCACATCGTTTGATGCTGTTGGTGCGTCGTCCTTATTTGCCCCTGATATTAGATCGGTCATTCCCACAAGGTCGTGATGTCACAACACGCCTTTATTTATTGCCTCGATTCCTCATTTCCTTCTTTTATTATATTACTACCGATCTACTGAAGTTATTGGACCGAAATGTTTATACTGAACCGTAGTGATATTTTTAACCGAATCTTTCGATACTTACCTGCAAGCTAATCAGTTGGCAAGTTTCATGTTAAATTCTTTAAGCACTGATTTACTGACGATATTTTGATTGTATTTATTTTGTTTATTGAAAACCGCCATTAAAGACCGTAAAAGAATCGTGCGCGTTTTGGCTGATTAACGAGAGACATTCGCGTTGATAGTAATCAACGCAGCACCAGTGTGATTCTGGGCGGAGTGCAGGTCGCCCACAAAAAAGAATCTACATTAAAGTTTTCAACTGACTCTCGGTCAGTTTGCTGAACCTAACAATATTGAAACGATCATGGCGTCAGACAATTTAAAAGAGTTTGATGTTGTGGAAGCTAACCTTCGCAAGAAATACATTTTAGCAGAGTGCTTGATGATTGATCCAGGATCAGCTTCCGAGCTGAATAAGTTGGTATTGGTAATAGATGACCTTTACCAAAGACTTCTCTCCCTTGCCTCTGAAGCATTCACACCAGAAGAATTAAACTCTGAAGGCCATCAACCTCTAAAAGTTATAGTGCAATGCAAAGTAGAATTTGATACCCGTATTGGCGATTGGTTTCAAATAAATGACGCCTTATTGTCTGATAAATCGGCAATATCCCCAAAGAGTCCTGACAGGTTGTATACCATCAGCGATAGTGCAAGCTCACTGCGCAGTTCTCGGTCGAGCGTGAAACGACGTGAAGCTTATGTACGAGCACAGAAAGCTCGCCTAGAAGTTTTACAGGTCGACCAGCGAGAAAAGGAAAAGGTTGCTGCGGCCCAAGAAGCGGCCGAACGGAAAGCCGAGGAAGCTCGACGAGAATCTATACGGAATGCGGAGATGGCAGAACTGGAGTTACGAGCTTGGAATGAACAATGTACTAATGAACAGTCTCCCAACCTGCTGACCATGCCCAACAGTTCACACGAGCAAACCGATACGGTAGGAAACCCGAACATTACCGATAACTGAAAGCATATATCGACTCGCATACTAAACGAAACCCCTAATATGTCCTGCCAGTGCCTTTTTCTACATTCGATAAATTATCGGTAAATTGTAATCGATTCGAAAGTATATCGCAACCGAACCCGGCGCAACAGGAGTTCAAGCCTGAAGCACACGCGTCTCCACGTTACGACGGAAAGAACCGTGTTCAGAGAACCGTATCTCCCGAACGATATGAACAGATTCACTATTGGGGTGATAGAACTCTCCCTCCCCGTCCGGAATTAATGAAGTTTAACGGCGACCCGCTTGATTATCACGAATTTATTCGCAACTTTGAGACACATGTAATGGCTCACGTACGGTCGACTCAGCAAGATTGACTTACCTGCTACAACAATGCGAACCCGATGTGCGACGTCAGCTATCGCACTTTAGTAAAGACCCGGTTGGAGGTTACAACCTGGCACGAGAACAGTTGTGGCAATTGTACGGTCGTCCCCACATTATTTCAGCAGCATGTGCAAAATTGCTATCGAAGACGCCGGAAGTCGGGGAAAGAGATCCGAGTGGCCTACTGAAACTGAACATACTATTGCAAAGGTGCCGAAGTGCTCTGGCAGACGTTGGCGAATACGCCGGTTTTAATTCCTTGCATTGTCTTCTACCGATTCTTCAAAAGTTACCTGATAATCTGCAAGCGAAGTAGATAGAGTGGTCAGTAATTGTTTTTGAAGAAAATAAACGAGAAGCTGGATTTTTAGATCTTGTGGCATTCGTTTCGCGCCACTCTAACATATGGAATTCACTGTACGGTGAAAGCCTTTATCGCCGTGCCGACAATGTAAAGATGGGTTCTAGAGGTGGAAGAAAACTGAGGGTTGCAACATGCAGCACTGTGTCTGAGACTAAACCACACGTGCTCCAGAATTCCCGAGGTGAAATGTGCATTCTGTGCTTTAAGAGACACAGCTTGCCACAGTGTAACACATTTAGGTAAAAAAACTCGCGAGCGTCGCGAATACGCATTGGGCAAAGGCCTGTCAGATGCCTATGCCACGGCCACCGTGTGATAGACTGCTAGTCGACGGAAGAATGTGGCGAATGCGAGAGCCCCTATCAACATACAATGTTGCATGCCGGAATAACCAACGACAAAAAGGTGACAAATAATGAGACTCCGATAAAGCACACGATGTCGTGTTCGTCCATGCTCTCGGAGAAGCTGGAAAATGACGAAGCCTTCGAACCCCAAGATATCTACCTGTGCGTAGTACCCGTGAAGGTTCGATTCCAAGGTCGCGAAGTATGCACCTACGCATTTCTCGATACCGGTTCTACAGCCACGTTTTGCAGCCAGACCTTGGTGAACGCCCTGGGGTTAACAGGCGTTCAAAAACAGATTTAGATGACGACACTGTGTAATCAGTCGTCCTACAATGGAATGATCACAAATTTCACTGTATGTTCGCTAGATGACAATACCGAAAGTAGATCGAATTCCAGTTCAACCGAATGTGATACCTGATGAAAAGAAGATAAATGACATGTCTCATTTAAAGGGATTGGAATTCCCGCATGTGGCTGGTGGGACAGTCACGCTACTGATCGGTATTGATGTACCAGAGGCTCTGTGTGTAGAGCGCATTTTAAAGGGGAAACAGGATGAACCTGTTGCCTGGAAAACCCCTTTAGGATGGTCATTGATGGGGCCGTCGTGTGTGTCGCCCCGATCAACTACCATCTACAATAATCTCGCTGCCATTACTACAGATCGTCTTTCAAGACAAATTAACCGACTATGGGAAATGGACTTTGGCGATGCGACTGCCGTTTTAGAGAATCCCACATCAAGAGAAGATCGTGTGGCTCACGATATGATGAAAAGGTCCATCGTCCAAGTGGACGGTCATTTCCAGTTAGCGTTACCGAGGAAGCCCGGTGCACCTGATTTACCGGACAACCGCGCGATGGCGGAGAAACGAATTGAAGGCTTGAAACGACGACTTCAAAAGGACGATGTATTACGAAAAAAGTACATGGTCTCGATGCAAACCTACATTGACAATGACTACTCTCGTGAAGTGACCACACACGAACTGAATGCGTTCAACTACAGATGGTTTATACCTCACCATCCTGTGATGCACCCGCGGAAACCTGGTAAGGTACGGGTAGTGTTCGACTGCGCAGCGAAACACAAAGGGCTTGCGCTTAATGATGTTTTACTGCAAGGCCCAGACCTCCTGAATAGCCTTGTGGGCGTGCTAATGCGTTTCCGCATACACCAAGTCGCTTTGGTAGCAGATGTCGAAGCGATGTTCCACCAAGTGAGGGTGGAACCCAAGGATCAAAAGACGCTGAGCTTTCTCTGGTGGAAGGACGGTAATTTGGAGTCAAACCCATTAGTGTACGAGATGTTGGTGCACTTATTCGGCGCAACGTCGTCACCGAGCTGTGTGGCGTTTTGCTTGAGACAAACAGCCATCCAGTTTGGTCACCTTTATGACGACGTCGTCTTGGAAGTGGTAACCAACAACTTTTATGTTGATGATTGTTTGATCTCAGCTCGCGATGTGAACGAAGCAGTACGACTCGGAGCACAGCTGCGGGACCTACTTTCGCAAGCCGGGTTTCGCCTCACGAAATGGCTAACCAACAACCAGGAAGGTCTTGGGATTCGATTCCCGAACAGGATAGAGCAAAGAATGTTAAGACGATGAAAATCGACGATTGTGTGGATGAGCGTGTGCTCGGAGTACAATGGTTGGTATCCTGTGATAAATTCACATATACCGTCGTTAAAAAGAAGAGCCCCGTGACCAAGAGAGGGATACTCCTCTGTGGTCAGTTCCATTTACGATCCCTTTGGGGTTTGCAGCACCGGTTCTAATAAAGGGAAGACTTCTGTGGCAGAAACTTTGCAAGCGCGGACTCGATTGGGACGAACCGGTTTTGCAAAGTGAAGCAGACGAGTGGAAGTCGTGGCTTGACGTTCTTCCGGGGCTGGAAGACGTTAGAATTAGTCGCTGTTTTCGCCCTCCTGAGTTTGGAAACGTAGTTATTACCGAACTACACCATTTCGCAGATGCTTCAACCGCAGCTTACAGCGCGGTGTCTTATCTCTTAAGTACAGATGATAACGGTAATGTGCATTGTGCCTTTTTATTTCGAAAAGCAAGAATGGCACCGACCAGCACCATGTCCGTCCCGCGATTAGAACTGACTGCCGCTGTGCTTGCCGTAAGAAATGACCAGGTTGCTAGAAGAGAATTGAAGTTAAGTGACTGTCAATCAACTTTCTGGACCGATTCAACAGCGGTACTTCAGACGTTATTCAACTCCACGAAAAGGTTCCCTACATTCGTGGCAAACCGCATAGCTGAAATCGAACGGCATACCGACGTTAAGAGATGGAAACACGTACCGACACAATTGAACCCGGCGGACGACGCTACTCGTGGTCTTGACCCAGATGCTCTTTCTGGACGTTGGCTTAATGGACCTCAATTTCTCTGGAGTACAGAAGATACGTGGCCCAAGTGTCCCGTTACACTCCCGGAAGTACCGGATGAATTTTTACCTGTCAAGCGGCAAGATGTCAGTGTGAACTTGTTAATTCCCGGTCAAACGGCAATGAACGAAACTGAACCGGCAACGGATAGATTAATTAACTACTACTCGTCATGGTATCGACTAAAGAAAGCCGCGGCGTGGTTGCTCAGATACAAGGAGTATTTGCGCCAAAGAGTGAATCAAGATCGGGAGGCTGTATCATGTATGCCTCTTACCGTGGAAGAAATGAAATTTGCCGGTCTGCAACTGATAAAGTACGAGCAACGTAAACACTTTGGACCGACCTTTCTACAGATTCATTTTTGAACGCGTTGCGACGATTTACTGGACGGAGAGGAAAACCGGAACACATTTACCGTGACAATGGTACTAATTTTATTGGTGCTGCGAAAATCCTTAGATCATCAAACAATGGTACTAATTTTGTTGGTGCTGCGAAAATCCTTAGATCATCAATAGAGAAGTGGAACCGCCAGCACATAGCGGAACATTTACGCCAGAAAGAAATTTCGTGGTCATTTAACCCCCCTGCAGCTAGCCATATGGGCGGAGCATGGGAGAGAATTATACGGTCGGTACGCCGAGTGCTCTCTTCCCTACAATCACCGAAGACCGTTCTTACTGACGAAACACTTCAGACCTTGTTTGTCGAAGTAGAATCGATCCTTAATTCGAGACTTCTTGTTCCAGTGACCATAGATGTTTGAAATGACGAGGTGCTGACGCCGAACCATTTACTGATATTACGTGGTTCACCTAATCAAGCTCCCGGACTTTTCGACGATAAGGATTGTTACGCTCGTCGTCGATGGGCGCATGTACAACACCTGGCCAACGTGTTTTGGAAACGTTGGCTGTCGGATTTTTTGCCTCATCTCCCATGCAGTTACGAAATTATCTATGGCGCATATTTGTGTTATCTACCAATCAGTCTTGATCAGATCAAGTTTTTGTCAGGGTACCCGGTAGATATATGTTTGGCCGACATACCCGAAATGTTACAGCGGCCAATGCACGGGCCATAGCTGACTATTATCTACGGTTCTTATATTGTCCACGTATGGTTCTTAACCGAAATGTTACAACGGCCAGTGCAGGGGCCATTGCTGCCCATTACCTACGGTTCTTATATTGTCCACATATGGTTCCTAGCTATGTTAAGTAAGAATGATCTTGTTTTTTTGTTCAATTATCGTACAAACCCGAATATACCGGCTGTTAACTATTTTATTTACAATGCAAAAAAGTTTTTAGTCACAAGAATAAGGTCGATAATAAATGGTACACAAAAAAAGAAACTTAGGTGAAGTCGTGAAGCATAAAAAAAGGAACTTTGGTAACCTTAATAAGTTGCCATTGCCTTGGCCCTTTCAGTTTCAAAGAATCTATCATGGAAAGATTCACAGTTGTTCGTCCGGTAGTTAGGGTAACAACAGTGTGAATCCTTCCATGATAGATTCTTTGACAACAAATTACTATGGCGGCAAACAAATTGAAAGTTATTTTAATGAAAGTATCATTATTTAAATGATTCCAGTCCCAAATTTGTCCACTTTAACTGTATCATCACTTGAGCTATCATCAGGTGGAGCCTGAAGTAGCATACTTTGGGACTTTCTTGATATTTGAGACGTTGCAATTGAAGCATCCAGTTGGTTATGATCTTGTGACTTGTGTTTACTGTTGTCTTAGACAAAGCGGCTCTTCCAGCCCTGCCTTCCTCCTAGTCACATACACCATTAAGCACTTTCTTTATGCCACTTGTGATATCTGCGTACTTGGCACTCTTTTGATAAATTCTCGAATAGTTGACCTATAAGTGACTACATCTCAATTGTATTTACTAGACCAGCATGGCTCTGTAAACATAAATTTACTTTTTACTATTTAATTTTAAACATAGGAAAACTAACAAAATAACTTCCACTTTTTTTAAACAAAATAACAATAACTTTCTTTATTCCAAATTATTAATTGTAGAAGATTGTTTTTTGATTGGCAGTTTATCAAAGGAGCGGATAAGGTATTGTTTGTTAGATAATTTAAACTTCTTAACTTAGATCCTGATATCCTTACCCTATAGCCCAATTAATCTACAGGTTTAGGCTATAAAGTACAAACGATCAGCTTACTAGCAAATAAGTGGGCAGTACAAGCACTAGACTACCAACTAAAAAGTGGAAATTTGGAAGTACACACTTTTTATGAATCACTTTCGCTATAGGCTAATGATTGCTGTTAATCAACCACATTGGTATCAAGGATTGCAATAGATTTTTCAGTAGCGTCCGTAGGGGAAGTGTGGGACCTATGATCAGGATTTTTTTAAACTGCAATAATTTAGTCTTTAAATAGGTTATGTCATTAAATTCATTTTTAAAGTATGTATAGTACCAACATGTTACTTGAGTAAAAGCGGATATTTATTTTAAAATGCGTTAATAGTTTTTTTTCTCAATTTTATAAAAACAATTTTTGGTGCATCGGTCCCACACTCTTGAGACCGATGATCCACCCCTATAGGACCTATGAGCCATTGGGATTTAATTCAGTTTTATAGAAACAATTCACGTTTATTAGGTTTCAAAAGCATTCATAACCAACGTGAATCAATATTCAACCAAATGGCGAAAAGTTAAAACACGAAAAACAAATAGGTTAACTACAATGAAAATGTTAGATCTGCCCCAAAACTTTATACAGATGTAAGATTTGCAGCAAATCTTAGCACACTGCTCAGTCTTTTGGTGCTGCTATTGCATGCAGGTTGGGGAGAAGGGAGTCTATTTACAATATCTTTAAAATGGACAGAAGCAATATCTTCAATGTCTGGGTATACAAATCCATTCTTTAGTTTCTTTGATCTACGGAGGAATTTAACTTCATAGTCCCGGTCTTTATCCGGCCCTGAATTTATTTTCCCAACATTTGAAGTAATGGGCGCTCGTGTAAACTTTAGCCACAACAAAATTTCCTTCTTTTGGGTTTAAAGACTGTATTATTTCATTGGAAGTAGGGGAGAGTGGTACTGAGTGGGACATGGTACACAGTGAGAAATTTTGAATAAAAACGTTAAAACATAAAAATATTAAAACCTTTGACGGTTGAGTGCTTTCACGTTACTAACGCACTTTGTAACGAACTTTAAGGAACCAGCATGTCAGTTTTGGAAAGTTATGGAAGTTTTAGATTTTTCAGGGGTCTAAGTAAAATTTTATACGCTAGCTGCAAACTTAATTTAGATGGGTGAACATTAGCTTAAAGGCTAAAGTTACTGGGAAAGTGATAAAGTAGGTGCATACCTTGCTTACAAATAGAAAAAGAACATGGCAGCCTCAATTTAAGTATCTTTAATTTTGACTTATAGATTTGTAGTATCTACGTACTCAGTGAGACACTATGTTGAGGTACACTGTGAGACAGAATACAGGAGTGTTTTATTATCTTTTTTAGGGGGTTTAAGCCCACAAAGAGCATTTATATGTTCAGAAATAGCCTATACAGTAGTTAGCCAAGTATATAAATCTATCCAGTTTTAGATATTTAGTATTTTTAATAACTAGGAGTGGACTCGTGGGAAGAATTGTGAAAGTAAATTCAGAAAACCATAAAATTGGCTCATCATTAGAATATTGCCTGAGTGAAGCTGTTCAGTTGGTTATGTCCAATGAATGGAGCCTAAGAAAGGCAGCAGATCATACAGTAGTGAAATTTTAAACACTACCAAGGTATGTCAGTAAGCAAAAAGCTGCTGAAAATCCCACAAGAAACCTGTAGTCTTTCGAGAACGACCTCATTTAATAAACATAATGTAAACTAGTTCTACGAAAACTTGAGGTTGATTTATAGCCGGAGTTCATCTGTGCTTTGTGCTGCTACAAGGATCTTTAATTTGGATGAGACTGGCACGCCCATCGTCTCTGCATCCAAGGCTATTCTTGCTGAAAAGCTGTCAAACAAATTTCCAAAGCAACTAGTGGTGAAAAAGGTTTATACATGTGCTATTGTGTGTGCTGCTGGTACATTCTAAACACCAGCAATAGTGTTTCCATGATGCAACTTTAAATCTCACATGTTAAATATTGCTCCATCTGGGACTCTTTGTTTAGCACAGAAAACAGTCTGGATGAACTCGGACCTCTTTTCACAAGTGATGGAACACTTCATCAAGCACTCTTCAAGCTCAAAGAAAATCCAAATCTGTTAATTTTTGACAACCATGAAAGCCACATGTCACTTAAAGTCCTGGTCCTGGCAAGAGAAACTGGTGTGACAACATTGACACTGCCACCTCATTGTTCACACAAAATGCAACAGTTAGATGCACTGTGTATTTTCCATTTAAATAATTTTATAGAGCTGCAATGAATAGTTGGATGCTGCATAATGCAGGGCAGCCCTGCACATTGTACAACGTTGGTGAATTGGTTGAAATAGCTTATATGAAATCGATGACTCCTTGTGCGATGAGTGTGTTCCTCACTGTTGCATTTAAGGCATTGCTTATTTTAAAGTTCTGTTCCCTTTGGTCTGGATTGTCATTTTAAACCTTTTACTAAACACTGTTTTTATGTATGAATTGCTCTTTAGTCTTTACTGCTTCAAACTTGTATTAAACTGTGTATCAGTCTGCATAATTTACCATGTTGGAATAGATTGACACTGAACTTTTATGATATTCTTGTCAGTTTTAAAACATTGGTAAGTTTGTGCCGTGTAATAAACTTTCTTGTTGAATTTAAAGTTGGATTTGCACATGTATGTAAACAAATTTACATCGGCACACGTCGAGAATGACCGTACATATAATTATTTCAAGCTAGTAAGTAATACATTGTTAAATAGGGGCAATTTAAACAGCAATTTGTACCACCTGTACAAATGTCTCACTGTGTACTAGGGTGTGTCTCACTGTATACCGGGGTGGTACCCAGCGAGACAAAAAAGGCACCCCCAATAAACCCCATTTTTATCACAACACATGGGTAATAAAAAAAATCCAGTACTTCCATCAGATACCCAAATGATTGTTTAATGTTATTAACAAAAAAAATTTGAAATAAAACGATTATTATTAAAGATATTGGATAAAAGGCATTTTTCGTATCACTGAGTACCACTCTCCCCTACTTTCTTCTTCGTCATCTGTGCACTCACTTTCAGCTAGAGAATATGTATCGTCGATTGAAGTATCACTGTTGCTTTCAACCACAAAAAGTGGTTGTTTTACTGTTTTGTTTTTTAATGCAACAATTCTATTTTTTTCCGGAGTGTCAGTAATTACGGCACTTTTCTTTCGCAATCTATTTGATTTAGGTTTTCTGGTTGATTTGGGGTGAGGACTCAGTATTCTTAAGATTTCAATGTTGGAAGTTGATGTACCAGCAGCAGCAGTTAGATCTCCGTTAGAGGTGAGGAATTCATCCAAACTATAACTGCACAACGTTGCGACATTGCCGTTTGTTGCATCCATGTCATCTCGATGGTCATGGTCGGTGACTGTGGATGGAAGAAAAGTATCTTCAGAGAATACTTCAGAATTAAATGGAAAAATTTCAGTTGATCTAAACGCTGACGTAATATGTTCTGGAGTAAATGCTTTCAAGACCGCATTAGCAGATATTTCCGCCACATATCGTGATAGGTGAACCAGGGTGGGTGCAATGCCATGCATCACAAAATGAGCCATAAAACCGCTTGAACGGGCCAAAGACACAAACATCTAACGGTTGCAGTCGATGACTGCAATGAGGTGGGAAAGTAAGTATGGAGTCCACTTTTACGAGCAAGCTCAATACATTCAATAGATAGGTGGCTAGAATGGTTGTCCATTGTTAGAATACCAGGGTTTGCACATGACACATTCATGTGAGAGATAAAGTGCTGAAGAACAGTGGGGAATAATGTGTCCTTCATCCACCCTGAACTGTTTGCCAGTCCCAAACTACCACTTGGAGCACCTTTTAACATATGAGATTTGAAATTTACCCTCGG
Organism: Ciona savignyi; assembly: GCA_000149265.1. NCBI lineage: Eukaryota > Metazoa > Chordata > Ascidiacea > Phlebobranchia > Cionidae > Ciona > Ciona savignyi. The sequence goes on from CH002949.1 coordinate 1,062,457, forward strand.
GAAAATGTACGCCGGTGGCAAGCAATGACCCAGTGCATTAATGCAGCAACACATTGTTACATTTACACCACGTTCACCCGATTTTATCTGTCCAACTTGCTTTGAACCAGTTTCACAAAGCACTTTACCTCCATTCTGAACAGTGTTTACACCAGTCTCATCCAGATTCCAAACTCGTTGAGCAGGAACATTGTTGCGGGTATACAGTTCTTTCAATTTGACAAAAAATTCTGAGACGTTGTGCTGATTAAATGCCATAGCTCTTGCCAAACTAGTGGATTCCGGGCTTCTTAAGCTGATGCCGCCTTGGCGCCGACGGAATCCTTTTAGCCAGTCTTCGCCAGCCATTTTATTATTTTGCCATGAGGAAGGAATATTGTAAAGTTTTGTTTTATTTCTATGTCGTTGGTTTAAATTCCTCGCATTTTTTTACGCTCACCGATTTTACGTTATTGACTTGATTCGTTGATTACTTGATTGCCTGGTTTTCTCTATATATTTCGTTGTACCCTTTGTGCTTTAAGTAAGACGCAATTGGCGAAGGATAGTTCTGTACAGTAATGTGAGATGTACAGTTGTGTATTTACGAGTTGTGCCATTGTGAGCGTATAGTTGCATTGTGGCGGTCGAGGTTGTAGACCGAGCAACAATAAATTGGGCTGAAACGCTACAATATCCTTTTCTTTAAATTAAGCATATTCAAAGGCTAGTTTACGTGCTTTTTGTTTGGTAAGACCATAAAAAAGTTTCAATGAAGTGGTGATGTACTGTTTCAATGCATTCTCCTCGTCCACAGAAAATATCTGTCAAAAATGATTATGTAGCTAATTTACATATCGTTGCAATGTGGAACGATCTAGGTTATATTTCTTTGCTGCAGATCTGATGCTGACTTTGTTATGTAGCGTTTCAGCACAATTTATTCAAACAACCGTCAACTCCACAACTCGTAACCAACTTAAAGCGAAAAGGTACAACCAAATATACAGAAAAGCAGGCAATTAAGTAATCAACGAAACACAGCATTAACTTAATCGGCGAGCGTTCAAAAATGCAGGGAATTTAAATCGCATAGAAATAAAATACTTTACACATCCCCCAACTCAAAAAATAACTTCCCTTCCAAAACAATTACTAATATTAACATACAAAATCATGAAGGTACGCCGGCCGCCTGCGCCTTCTTCCAAACCCCGAAATTGTTGGAATTTGATCAAGTTCATTTGTCCACATCATTTCTTGGTCTATCGTCTCGTCAATCGGTTCCGGTGCAGACTCATCGCGTCCGTTATTAACCGGTTCTGGTGCAAACTCGTCGCGTTCGTCAACTGGTTCCTGTGCAGACTCGTCGCGTTCGTGCAACCAGTTGGCTGGCATCGTTTCAGCCTCTAGCAATCTCAAATTGTCAATGTGGATGATTTTTGGTCTGCTATGCGGTGAAGCTTGAATTTTGTAAAGGCACGGAGATACCCTGTCGATTACCAAATACGGTCCAGTCCATCCTTGGCCCAACTTCTTCCGCCCCGCCGGTGGGTAGTAGTACCATACCCAATCGTTTGCTTTAAAGGACCAAGATTGAACGCTCTTGTCGTAGTTGCGTTTTTGTCGCACGGCTGCTTTCTTTAGAGGACTATAGGTCGTATTAAAGGCGTTCTCTGTTGCCGATTTCATCCATTCCACATATTCTGTGTGACATGAAAACGTTACTGAATTTGGTGGACTGCCCGTCATTAAGTCTATGGGCATGGTGGTCTCCCTTCCCAACATTAAACGATTTGGGGTATACTTGGTTGATTCGTGTACCGAACATCTGTACGCCATTCCCAAATATGGGAGATGCACATCCCAGTCATTTCGATTGTCGTTGACGAATGCCGACAACATCATCTGCAGCGTCCGATTGAAACGTTCAACCTGCCCCGATGATTGAGGTCTATATGGAGAACTCCTAGTTTTCGTTATCTCCAATACCCGACACATCTCCTGGAATAAGTGCGATTCGAAATCCCTCCCCTGGTCCAAATGAAGATATCTGGGAATACCAAATCTAGAAAAGAACTGAGTTACCAGGACTTCTGCGGTGGTGACAGCACGTTGGTTCGGCAATGCAAAACATTCCGTTCACTTCGTAAAATAATCGGTAACAACCAAAATGTACTCGTTACCTTGATCAGTTCGGGGCAGAGGGCCCATAAAATCAATACCCACCCTTTCCATTGGCGCGCTTGCCATTTGTTGTGTTAGAGCCCAACGATGCTTTCCGTGATGGGGCTTACGTCTTGCACATGGTATGCACCATTTGCACCATCTGCGCACATCCTCTTTTAAACCTGGCCAGTAAAATCTGCGACGGATCCTATAAGTTGTTCGAGTAATTCCTAGATGACCTGCTGCACGAAAGGAGTGTAAATGTTGAAAGATGTGTTGTCGGATTATTCCTGGTGCTACTAATAAAAGATTTGGCATTTCAAAATTATTATCAGGATACCACATGCGATATAACAACCCATTTCGGACTTCTAGTAGATCCCACTGTAACAACAATGTCCGAATACCGTCTGGGTAAATACGCAAATCACTGGGCGGGTATTGGCTCTGACTTTTTAAGTGAATAACTACCGAAAGGTGGGGATCTTCCGTTTGCCATTGTCTGATTTGAGAATCGTTTCAAGTGTCTAGCCAATTGCAGTCGGTCGAACTTGCACGTGAAATTAAATTTACAGCTACCCGAGGGGATTTCTCTTGTGAAATTTGGGAACCATCCGCACATTCCTTTCTAGTACAACATCGACGCGATAACCCATCTGCATTTAAATGTCTTTCCCCAGGGCGATGCTGGACTTCGATCCGTGCTTAACTCTTTGCGCAACTGAGTAAATGCGTCGGAACAATCATCCGTCCACTTAAATACGCGATTCTTATGGGTAAGGGCACTAAGGGGGGTAGCCTTCTCCGCAAACTTCCTAATAAACCTTCTATAGTAAGAAGCAAATCCCAGAAAACTTCGTACCTCTTTAACGTTGACCGGAATTGGCCATTCCTGTACAGCTGCGGTCTTCTCAGGATCGCACCGGATTCCATCGGCAGACACCAGATGCCCCAAAAATTTGGTGCTTCGACGAAATAATTGACACTTTTTCGGTTGTAATTTCAAACCCGCGAGACGCAACCTGTCAAAGACTTTTTGTAAATGTAATAGATTATCATTAAAATCCTTTGAAAAGCAGATGACGTCGTCAATGTAAACGGCGCAGATTTTGTGCAGCAACCCCTTCAGTACAGACTCCATTAAACGTTCAAACGTGCCCGGAGCGTTAGTCAAGCCGAAACACATTACCTTAAATTGAAATAATCCCTTTCCGGCCACGGTTAATGCAGTTTTCTCACGGTCATTCTTATCCATTTTCTACTTGCCAATATCCACTGGCTAAATCAAGAGTGCTAAAACAACTGGAGGGTAAAAAGGATAAGAATCTTTTTTTGTTATTTCGTTCAGTTTTCTAAAATCTACGCAAAATCGTGGCGTGCCATCTTTTTTTGTGACCAGAACCACAGGCGATGACCACGGACTGCGACTGGGCTCTATGATGCCAGAGGCCAGCATTTTGTCCAACTCTTCCTCCACCATTCGTTGTTTAGCAAGCGACATCCGACGAGGCCTTTGCCGAATGGGTCGCGCATCCCCGGTGTTTATTTGGTGACGCACCACGTCAGTGTGACCTAAATGTCCACTTTCTGTTGAAAACAAATCACTATAGTCAGTTATTAGTTGAATTGCTTTTTGTTTTTGGTCATCCGATAGATGGTTCAAATTTTCAGTAATACATAAAAGATGGTCGGGAATCGACAGTTCATGTTGGGTCAATTTTCTTCCAATCGCCTTTTGTGGTAGTAAAACCAGTGGTGGATTAATTCCCAGAGTTAACATTTTTCCCTTTAAACATATTTTGTTGTTGACAAGGTCTATCACACAACCGGCGCGACTTAAAATATCCAAACCTAAGATGCCATCACAACCCGCAATATCTGCCACAGCGACACGATGCGACATCTCGAGCCCACGAAAGCATAGCTTCGTCATCATTCGGCCATAACAGCGAATCGGATTGCCCTCAACCGATAAGAGTTCTCCTTGGGACGGATCAATGTTGGGGGGATTAAAAATACGCTGATAAACAGAAGACCGATTAATCACGGTTGTACCCGAGCCGGTATCCAATAAAAAATAAAAATTAACATTTTGTACCGTGCACGGCAAAAATAAATGAAGAGTAGAGTCTACAGGTCTAATTTTGGCCATGTAACACTGGATTGGCGGTCGGCCTTCTTCGCCAATCCTTAAAAGTTTGATCCTGCCCGATTAAAATTTGGTCGACGATTCTCATTATTTCGGGCATGCAATCTTCGCAGATTGCATTCTCGTTTCCAATGACCAGATTGACCACAATAAAAACAATTATCGGTACCTCCCTCCGGGTATGAGAATTTCGTCCGATCGGAATTTACACCATCTCGGTCTTCAAGTTTCAGGACCAATTCTACCGCCATGTCCAACGTCTTCGGGTTCTGTAATATAATGGCGTGCCGTAGAGAGGCCACTCCTATGCCTGAAGCATATTTTTCAATTAAAATGGCCTCTTTATCCTCCTTCAATTCGGGATGTGCGTTGTGAAGCAATACGCGCAATCTATAAGAGAAATCTATTAAATTCTCATTGTTTCCTCTAACCGCACTATAGAATATGGCCTTTGACCGACATGAACTTTTAGGAGCGTATTTGTGATCAAATGCACCAACCAATGATTGAAAATTCCACCGATGTTCTTGTGGCAAACCTGCTTGAACCATTAACGCATCACCCTGTAGGCAACAAGCTAACTGTAATCCCATTTGTGCATCATCCAAATTATTTACTTTTGCAATGTTCTGAAATTGTTGTTTAAAATCCGGCCATGAAATATGGCCATTAAACGGCATTTTTAGGGCTACGTCGGACCTGAACGGCTTCACCGATTGTCCACTACAACCAACCTTTTCTGTCGATGCGACCTCAGTTAACGCAGGAGAACCGTCAGCTTCCTTCTTGATTATCTGTACGAGACCCGCCTGCATCTTCTCGTCCAGCTGTAGCTTATCGAACTGTTTTCGGATCCCTTCGATTATTTCTTCCATATTCAGTATGGCCCAGCCAGGGACGCCAAAAATTGTAGCGTTTCAGCACAATTTATTCAAACAACCGTCAACTCCACAACTCGTAACCAACTTAAAGCGAAAAGGTACAACCAAATATACAGAAAAGCAGGCAATTAAGTAATCAACGAAACACAGCATTAACTTAATCGGCGAGCGTTCAAAAATGCAGGGAATTTAAACCGCATAGAAATCAAATACTTTACAGTTACATGTAACTTAATTTACAGTTGCCTGTACCACAGATTGGGAGAACAAACCTTTATTTGATTTTCTTTTTTTAAAAGTAGGCATTTTTCATAAAATTGCTGTCTATTTCGGCTGAAAATGACATATTAGTCTATCAACGAAAAAAAAGGATCATTGAGCCACTGTGACTTACAGCTCCCACATGCTACAATTTTAATAAATACCCTGCCTTTTAAAAAATCTCACTTGAAATGAAGAATCACTTGGTAAAAATAAACCTAAATAGCTAGACTGCTTGTTTAAAAAATTATAACACCTAATCTTGTCATTAACTAGTTCTAATTAAACCATGAATCAAAACAAATAAAGTTCGTTTTGGGCACGCAAATCGTCTTTTGGTTCTAAAAAGAAAAGCGGTGGCGCTATCTCATCAAAATTTGGTCATGGCAATGAGGTTAAGAAAGCTCGGTACCAGAAATGTTTTTTTTTTAATATTGCGCCTCTAGGGGCCATATAATTCCACTGTCTCTTAGGTCCCACTGGCTCACGGGTGCCACATCTCCCCTATCTCATTATTTCCGCTTTTAGAAGTAACATTGTAGTTCTAATTTCGTACCTGGTATCTTCAAATCATATAGTTGCAACTCTTTGGACAAGAAATCTTAAATAAACGTTGCAATAACTTTAAACAGTTACACACCACACGCTACTAGTTCATTTCGCAAATTTGAAGGCGGAAAGAAACAGATCACGTGGTGCAATACGACACAATTAAAAGCGAACGACACATTTATGCGCGGGAAAAAGTGTTGCTCAATAAGAATTTATAAAACAAAATATTATATTTCTAAAACAATGTTATACATATAAAATGTTCACTTATTTGCTTAAATAACTGTTATACAAAAATAACTCATATTTAAACAAAATGTTCTACTCTTTTGATTACGTGTTAAGTTCGGCGGACTGGTTGCTGTAGGACTGAAGTCATGAAAAGTGTAAAAATAATCAATAAATTTACCAAAATAATAAATTATTTTCCAACACAGAATGATAATTTAAATTTAAAACAAAGGCTTCTTTGGTTCTGTAATCCTGCCAACAAGACAGCAACGTATGGGTTTCAGCTGGTTTGTGTCAGCTCGGCCATGTGTGGCTAAATCGTTCAAACGCCACAGACAAAAAATAGGCTATGTTTTTTTCTAAGGATTATCGCGAGTGGGCCATATATGTAAAACCATAGCATGGCCAGCCATAGAATATACGAACATAACACATACATATAAGGTTGGATTATGTTTGTACGGCCATAGGTTATATAAATCAAACATATGCCGGTCGATTCTGATAACCGGCCATAGATAGTTCGAAGATACTTCGTGACTGGGATAGAACGACAGAAGTGGTTGCAGAAGCGATCGAATATCCAGAACGATGACATAGTATTGTTGGTGGACGAGTCTCAGCCACGAGCAAAATGGACACTCGGTCGTGTAGTGGACACTTACGCCGACAAACATGACGCGGTGCGTACTGTTTCTGTGAAGACGAAATATGGTGTCTTTAAACGCCCGATCGCAAAATTATGTTTGATAGCACAGAAAATGCCTTAGTATGAATAACTGATGTATTTAACCTTGTGATTTCTATTTCGTGAACTTACGTCGATGTTTTTGTTGTTTATTGTAAATATATGCGTTGTATATTTGTCGGGGGGAATGTAACATCTCTATAGTGCCTTTTAAGTTCACATCGTTTGATGCTGTTGGTGCGCCGTCCTTATTTGCCCCTGATATTAGATCGGTCATTCCCACAAGGTCGTGACGTCACAACACGCCTTTATTTATTGCCTCGATTCGTCATTTCCTTCTTTTATTATATTACTACCGATCTACTGAAGTTATTGGACCGAAATGTTTATACTGAACCGTAGTGATATTTGTAACCGAATCTTTCGATACTTACCTGCAAGCTAATCAATTGGTAAGTTTCATGGTAAATTCTTTAAGCACTGATTTACTAACGATATTTTGATTGTATTTATTTTGTTTATAGAAAACCGCCATTAAAGACCGTAAAAGAATCGTGCGCGTTTTGGCTGATTAACGGAAGACATTCGCGTTGATAGTAATCAACGCAGCACTAGTGTGATTCTGGGCGGAGTGCAGGTCGCCCACAAAAAAGAATCTACAGTTGGTAAATGATACATAGAAACAGGATTAATACGTTTCACCTGAGCACTCCATGCAGTATCGTGGTCGATGTAATGTTCTTCACCATTTTTTGATTGTCCAGAGCCATCAGTATCATGATCATTTATACCGAAAGAATTCTGTTTGATTTCGGCGTCTAGGCACGCAGATGATCTGGCAGTCTTTGAGCTCGACTTTATTCATATGCGCTCGACTCGGAGTTGCTCTATTGCCATTCTTGCGTCCTTCTGCACAGGGGATGGACCTGCGGTTTGACTCGACTTCGGCATTGTAATCGTAACGTTACTCAGTTCCATCTCTAATAATTTGTTGCTCCGTTTAGAGCCTGGTTCACTCATCCTTCTGCTCCCAATCCCCTCGATTTCTCTCAATCAGCGCCGACGTTTCCACACGCTATTGTAATCGACTTCGTCCTGCCTTGGCTCGTGACTAAGGTCTGTTTCGTTGGGATTTCAGTCTTTACTGTTAGAAGGTTGAATGAAACTCTTAGAAGTTTTAGTTACTGTTAGAAAGCGGATTGAAACTCTTCAAAGTTTCAGTTTTTGAAACTTTTAGTTACTGTTGCGGCCGTACTTAACCCAAGTACTAGCCTGGCCTTTTGAGATCAAATACGCGCAAAATATAGTTTTCCTTGTATTGCGGTAACTAAAAACAAAATAATGAAATGATTAACAAAAGGTACGTCAGTGAAACAAAATATAATCAAATCACACATACCTGAAATTTTCGGCCAAAATATATAATAATTTATCCGTGCACTACAAAAATAACTTTTTTTTAACAATAGTATGGTTTCTATTAAACCACCACTTGGTTCCTAGTTAAAAATTAATGTCATAAGGTCTCAAGGATTCCACGCAACACGCACTAAAACAGGATGTGACGTACAACTTAAACAAGAGAGCAAAATAAAACAAAAAAGGAAAGACACGTGACCGTAACATACGTTTTAAACATGTTTACTTTTAAACACTTGACTACTCGTACGCTTTTCGTTCCAATGGTGGGAGATCAAACTAAAAATACAAAAAAGGATTATTGCATTTTAAACTATGTCGAAAAATGTCACCCCGATTCTTCGATCTCACACGTCCACCAGACTCGGATGTTCTTACCTAATTCCTATTATTTTTATCTAACGTAAATACGAAAGACCTTACCAATTCTGGGGATGGGTGCCATAATGCACATACTTCCGTCTGGATAACATCGTCGATATCACTTACATCACTTGAACTCACGTTATCGGGGCTCTGTGACGCTGATGAATTCGAACTAGAAATAAGATCACTACTGATACTTTTGTTTAGTGTTTTGTTCTTATTCCGATCGTTTGAAAAATCCATCGACAGTGACGAAACTGTGGAAGAATGTAAATTGATTTCATTTTTATACTTTGAATATAAATATTTAAGACTTTTAATGTCATTCTTTCTCTTCATTTTTGGAGAGGTTTCGTTTGCACAGCTTGTCTGGCAGGAGTTTCCATCAACTATGAATGGACGAAGTATCAAAATGCTCCATCGAATAAATTGCCTGTAAAACCGATGCACTAATGTCATAGGTATATTATCCAACTATATAATTTACGTGGTTCGATAACATATAAGGTGTTAGATAAAAGACACATACAGGTATCTATTGAGCACATTCTACCATGTTGACTTTGCCCTCTTCTGCCAACCACTCCTGTAGTTGTCATACCATAACTCTGTTGTCTCTGGCATGACGAACCCCAACAACATAGCGCCAGCTGAAACAACTGTCAGTGCCAGCACATCGTTTAACAACGGAACGTTATTTTCCTGGCATGTCATTTGGGGCAGGACTGCGTTAAAGTACATCTAAAAGTGTTAACAGTTATTACCCCATTTAAAAATATATATAACAAATGCCCACATTCGCTTCAGGATATAATGACTTGGCTGGTTTGATTACCTTTTCGCTCTCGAAACAATAAAATGTACAACATACTAAGAATGTTGGTCGACCTCCCATTCCTGAAATCCAAGCAAGTCGTTTGTACCAAGTGCAATTACTACTGCAGCCACGTGATCTAATTTCGTGCTGGGGTTCTGCAGCATTTTCCGCCTATAATGGAAATGAATTGTCCGCCTGGAATGGAAATGAGGCGGAAGTTATATTTAAGGTCTAGGCTGGTGCCGAACTACAAAGGAAGACACTAGATCACGAAAATTAATGTAAGCCGCTGGAGAATCGTGTTCTCCCACTTCGACCCGTGACTAAGTCGAGCTGTTTGTTTACCAGATATCCCAAAGGGTGTCGACCCTTTGGGATATCTGTGTCGACGGTCATCCTCGATCCTCGGCGAATTGAAAATCGACCTCGATAATTCTAAAATGTTTTATAGAATTTAAATAAACAATAAAAAAGGTTAACATAAGTATTGCTAATAAATAAAATCCACCGTGGTTGCCCACAATTTTTGATCGAGATTCTCCTACAAAGATTTATTACGCAAACGATTTCTAAATAAAACAAGTAATCAACTTGCAGAGTAACAGTGTTCTAATAAATTGAAACAATATCATAAAAACTACAAAATATATACAACTTTTGATAATGAGGTTTGATAGCATGATTAAAGCGTCACCGATGCCGATTAAAACGCTACAACACATCCAAAGGAATGATTGGTAAAAACTCTATAAATATCCAATAAAACCTTGAGAATTAAAACTATCCCCAGTAAAGCAGGCTTTACACATGCAGTTAAAATGTCCAACAGTGTTCGTACAACTAGCATTTGTGAAGTAAGAATGGGAAGAAGCGAAACATTCAATGTCTGTGTTGTGGAAATGTGTTAATTTCTATCCCTGCAGTAATACTGGCAGGATTCCAGACAGTTATTTTGTACACTGTAATTATGCGTGCCCTGTAATCATGCCCGCATGTATGTAATAATCATTTCATTTGGAATGTTACATTCTTTGCGCTTATTTCATGCTATATGACCCGACATTAAGCTTTAACTTCATTCACTACGATTCACTACCAAGTACCTCCAATACAAGAATAAGAAGTTACCGGACGAAAAGTGCTGGCAAATGTTATCGCATCGTTTTATACCGCTGTAGTGTTGCGTGGTTGATGCGAATAAAAGTACACATACATGTTCAAGGATTAAATACTTTAAATAATTAAATGCAATTTTTACTAAAACGCTGATAAACTACTTTAAAACAACATTTGCACTTAAACAGGCTTAATGTATGTAAAATGAAAAAGCAAAAAAGCGAACACAATGGGCGTCTTATTTTTTCAGCAACTGAACATATGAGCTACTTTAGCGGTCTAATGAAATAGTGCCGCATACCCATTTATTTAAAAAGCACTATTGTATAGCCCCTAGTTAAAATCACTATTCTACAGAATATAATAGCTGTTATTATGGCTCGTTAAATCACTGATCACTGGGTTGATTGCTGTTGAGTATTGGAGTCCTAGTAAATGGTTCATGCTGGGTATGGGGAATTCGACAAATTTTTGTACGCTTTGAAATTTACCATCGATTTGTATTTTTTAAATGATCAAACTTTTTATATAGGTGGTTGGTTATATTTGATTGAATATTTGAGGGGATTTTCCGTGGTGACTCGGGTGATAAGTCCGCTTGTATTTTTTCCACTTCATTTAATTTATCTACAATTTTTTACAATTCATGGTGAATAATCACCAGCTTTACGCAAAAAAAAGAAGCATCTGAGCAAAATCATAATGCATTCCCTTAGGAAGTGGAAGGAACCCATAATTATGATTACCTGAGACGTAATTTTGGATACAAACGCGAAAACTGGTATCAATGAAACTTAACTTGTTTTCTTTCTAATAAACAATTAATTCTAAACTCACGACTTCCTAAACATAAGCCATGTATTGTGCGATGGTATAAACAGGAAGTATATGCGATAACATATGTTGGATAACGGCACTAGTATTTTATTAGTTGACTTTTAAATAAAAGATTTACTAGCTTTAATTTCCATATGCTAGTCGTACAAACCCACTTTGAATACTTATCGGTGAGACAATGGAATATGCGTCCATATGGTTCCGGGTAAGTCAGAGGCTCCATTTTGTTTAGTGGTTAGTCTTGGCTTATCGCAACCTACTGTTGTTGTTTATTTTATGACAGGCAAGACCGTAGCGATTCCAGATTTCTAATCACCAGATATATATTGTAAAGGTGCAAGTTAAAGTCCAACTAGATAGTTTCAATCACGAGTTAATTTAAAACCTATTGTGACTATATGTTTTGATGTTTTAGAATGTATAAATAAATTGGGTGTCTGGTTATCTAATTACACTTGGTATATCGTATGCAAATTGTATAACGTTGTTTTAGCAAGAAGAAAGTAAAGGGTTCCGCGTTACTTATATAACCTTAATGTCGGTTTCTAAATCAATTATTGTGGTTATAGTTACTACAGACAAGCTTGGATTTCTTACAACATTTTATTTCAAATTAATACCACCTGATGTATAATAACTTAAAACTAAAAAGTCTCTACGTACAAGGTTATGTGTATCGTTGCTTCATAAACAGAATATGCGTTATCTATATACTTGATATATAAGACGTAGCAAAACATCCGAGATAAATAATTGTCCGGTAATGATTGTCGGTATAACAATGGTGGCATCATGAAGGCAAAGATTATATTACAATGAATGAGAAACTTGTCAGCCACTGAGCTCTATTGGCTTTGGCCGCATTTTCAAATCGCCTGTCTACTCTAAGAACCCCAACGATTAACTTCGGACTTAAACTTTTCATGCTATTATTTGCGTGCAAGAATTTTTTCGATCCGTAATAAGAGTTCTGTATTGCTCTTTTTATCGTGTAAAAGATAAATGATTAGTGCAAAAGTTGGTGTCGCACGTATCCAGTCGCTTCTATATCAGCAACGGCTAAGGCTAACTGGCATCGTTGTCTTCTATCAGTAGCCAGGCTAAGGTGATTACAAACTTGAGTGTATACTTACGACGGAGTAATTTTAATGTAACAAAGCAATAATTCGTTTACACTTTGCTAAAAACATAACCGCCAAACATAATTATAACGTCGCACCAAGTTAAGAAAGATAACAAAATTAAAAATAAAGCCCAATCCTCGCATGACGCGATCCAATTTTAGTTAAATACTATGATTAAGGTCCCATTTTTTTCGTCACAGTTTTGACTGCCATGGCATGTCGCCTCGACATCTACCAGAAAGAATAATACAATCGTAATGAAACTTAGTCATTCGTTAGAAAGCATTGTCTAGATATACAGAAACCATAATTACTAAAACGTTAAAAACCAAAACGGTATTTATTTTCCAAAATTTAGCTTTATTGGGCATGACGCTTAAACGGCTGCTCCAATTTTTATTAGATTTAATGAAATGATAGTGCATTAGTCACTGCTCTACCACTTAGAAGTAATTGAAAAAATAGGTGGCAGAAAAATTATTTAAAGCTGTTTTTGAGTGCCAATATTAGCCTTCTTTAGAATATACATTACACATATGTATTAAGACGAATGGGTGAGTGGAGTATCAGAGCTGATAGTCAGTCTTATAAGTATGAAAGTTTAACTGAGTACTAGTAGAGTAGCTTGAAACATTTTTGCTTCTCAACCATGTAAATTTCCAATTTATCAATAACTATAACAGAATTTGCTAAAAAGTGGAATATACATTTTTAGGCAACAATTATAGTATTTAAGGATGTCTGAATTGTACATACATACAATCAACCATTTTTGGGTATAGGTTTTACTTTTATCAATGATCGTGGTACTGTGACCACGATCATTTCATCAAACACATTTAGTTTTGAAATATGAAAATGAATATGTGTGAGTAACCCTATTGACTAAAGCAAAATAGCAATCAGCATGTTAAGGTGATATTTAGTGGGCTTTCATAACCGTATAATTTAAAAATTCTACAGAGATGTGAGACGTTTTATATTTTTTGGTCGGGTGATTGTGTGGAATTCCAATGTATAGTTACTATTTAAAATTTCAATTACTGGGATAAATAACTTACAACACTGAAATTGTAAAATCGCTTGAACAACTTTCTTTCTGTCTAACTTTTTTAATAGTAGTTGGAGGATTATATATTGGCCGATGGACCATAATTATAAATTCTCGTGGTATTCACATACAATTTATGAATAACGGAAACAATAAATATTTCAGTAGCCTCTGATGTTTGTATTTGTTTATTTCACCTGGTTTGGTTATGTTTAAAGTAAAGTAGTCTTGATATGTGGCATGTTGGTAAAGTGTTTGTAGTACCAAGTTTAAATAATTTAATCAATTTGGAGGACAATGCCAACGTTGTTGGCTGTCATCTTTTAATGCACAAAAACTAAATAACGAAACTTACCTACAGTTAGAATGCAGGAAAATCTTTTAAAATCGTTTGTCGTTCTTGCGGCCGTGACTCTTGCATATATTTGCTTGCACCTATCGATGAATAGTTCGAACAAAGGATATCAAAGCAGACTAAAACACCCATTACACAATATCTACAAAGTGTTGGATCCAACATCTGCTCTTTATGGGATTCGATATATTGAGGAATATGGAAAACCGTTACAAGGTGATATTAAAACTGAACAGCCGTATTTGAAAGACCCAGCTTATGACTGGCGAACGTATATGCCGGATGTCGCGAGTTCCATTGAAATGTACAAACAGTTGAATCCTGCCAACAAACCAGAGTTGGCAACGTGTGCAAATCTAACCAAAGTGATTGTTGATACTCCCGGAAATCTAAATGTTGGGGGAAGGTCAGTGCAGAATTTATTTTTATATTGATATTTTCTTTTATCTACAGTGTTACGGAAAAAGTTCTGTTTTTTTTTGTTAAAATGGAAAAACCGTTTCCACGCTGATAATCGTCAGATAAGGTTATAAAATCTTTCAATTTTAGTAATGACCCATTCGAGCGATTTTCGAAATTAATATCATTTTTCAGTCCTTAACAAAGAACGCCATAAAGCGCACAGCGTTTTTGTCAGTACTGTCTACACCATATTAGCTAATATTCCACATCTAATTCATAAGAGCAACCAACTGTCAAAGTTTAAACTTGGTTGAGGTTTTCCGTTCTGTTAATGTTTATCGCTGAGAATAGAACTGCTCTAAATGAACAAAAGAAAATAACCTAACCAAAAAATTTTCAGTAAACAAACGTAAACCAAGTTTCTGTAAACGAACAAAAGAGATGTATGCCCCATATCCATTTTTATTTCACTTTATTTTAAATTTTAAATATTAGGCTAAATATATATGTGAAAAAGTAGTTTTTTTCAAAAATAAATAAATTACGATATTTCATGAATATATATATACATATGGTTTTTTTGGTTCTGGAGCCCATTGATTTTTGCTTTGTATAAACCATTAATGTATAAGATCGCTGAGAATAGAACTGCTCTAAATGAACAAAAAAAAATAACCTAACCAAAAAATTTTCAGTAAACAAACGTAAACCAAGTTTCTGTAAACGAACAAAAGAGATGTATGCCCCATATCCATTTTTATTTCACTTTATTTTAAATTTTAAATATTAGGCTAAATATATATGTGAAAAAGTAGTTTTTTTCAAAAATAAATAAATTACGATATTTCATGAATATATATATACATATGGTTTTTTTGGTTCTGGAGCCCATTGATTTTTGCTTTGTATAAACCATTAATGTATAAGATCGCTGAGAATAGAACTGCTCTAAATGAACAAAAGAAAATAACCTAACCAAAAAATTTTCAGTAAACAAACGTAAACCAAGTTTCTGTAAACGAACAAAAGAGATGTATGCCCCATATCCATTTTTATTTCACTTTATTTTAAATTTTAAATATTAGGCTAAATATATATGTGAAAAAGTAGTTTTTTTCAAAAATAAATAAATTACGATATTTCATGAATATATATATACATATGGTTTTTTTGGTTCTGGAGCCCATTGATTTTTGCTTTGTATAAACCATTAATGTATAAGATTAACCAAGAGTTACAAGGTGCCCAGAAAACCCCATTGTTTTCATTTAGGGTACAAAATATGTTTAAAAAATGTAATTATTAACACGTTGTTATATATATATATATATATATATATATATATATATATATATATATATATATATTTTATTATTATTATTATTGTCAAGTTATACACTTAACCAACGATTATTTGGGTTTTTGAAGACACTCTTACATCAGGTCAGTATATACATTTTTGAATTGACTTTTAATTATTCCATCAAGATTTCAAGCAACTATACAAGCATTTAATTGTGCTGGAGATGCTAAAACATTTGGTGGGGATTATTTTCGAGCTCGTATTATTCGATCAGAGGATGTGGGCGCTTCTCGGCCCAACGGTATTGCGTGTCTCATAACAGACAATTTAAACGGCACGTACACTTTGGAAAGCAAATTACCAATACCCGGATCAATGCAGCTGGAAGTTGTACTCGTATATTCTGTGGAGGGAATCGCTGAACTCATTATCGCCACATCTTTACGAAGATACTCTGGTACAAGCTACATAACGACATTTGACAATGGCGAAGTGACTGAATGTAATGCCGATTTAACCACCAATAAATTGTAAGTCATTTTGGTTATTTTAAAACGCCATTAGCCTAGAGCGGTGGTAGATGTGTGTTACCATCGTAATTTCATTGACTACAAATCTTGTTTTCTTTTTTTGATAAAGTTTTACTTTTTAACCTGTATAATGCAGGGGCGTCCAACCTGTGTCTTGCGAATGGCTTCTAAATGGCCAGCGCGACATTGTTAAACTTGACTGCATTCGGTAAAATTTAGGACGAAATTGCTAATTCTTTACACTCGAAATTCGGATTTGCGCAACCACAAATGCTATTGTTGCCATACAATCTTACTTTGTGTAACTAGCAAAATGATCAATGTTACAGAGAGCTGGATGTCAATCTGTCGCGTAACAATGGTATTTCCCAAATCACTCAGGCATGCAATTAACAATCGGTATGTTAATTGCGTCATGAAGGGAGCTGTTGAATCACTTAAACTTTGTACTAGCAAGTCGCAATTGATTTGTAAACCCGATTAAACCGTAGAAAATTAACGAGAATTCCGTTTATTATTGTTTAATTGAACAACCAAATCAAAACATAAAAAAAACTATTTTTATATTTAATTTAATGCAAAATTAGTGTTTTTTTATATAATATCGAATGAGAAATAAAGGCGTACCCATACTTATTGATTTACAATCCTAGCTAGCTATCTAACTCAAACCGAGACTGCATTTTTTTCATTGACGCATGCTCGTACACTAAGGAACTGTTATATTCAAGCTAATTATATATGTACAAATCGCAAACGGGGTAATAATATATGCTTTTGCAGTTGCAGATAGCACCAGATTTCATGCGAAATATACAAAAAACATATGAAACGGTACGATTTGCGACCACTAGGCTTATATGTTTAAAGATAATGCTTTTTTCTTTATAGCCGATGGTGCACGATATTAGATAATCAGAGATATATCCTGATTACCCATAATATTCTAAATTGCCTTACCACGCGTATCATATATATAAAAATACAACCGTTACGCGTGTATAGTATAGATAGACTAATCATTTTCCAAACCATACCATGTTTCTTACTATGTAATGCACTAAATCCAATCATTACCATGTTATGTGGGATAGACCGAAACGAAGAGCGTGAGGTAGAAAACACCGGCATTCGACCATAACGGTGACCGAACAAATCTAAATAGCAGCCTTGGCAATTCGTATTGAATTATATAAGCAAAGAATCTATAATTTATGAGGGTTTGTTTGTAAATGAAATATCAAAAATGTTCTGTTTTGGTTGTTCAATTAAACATTAAAAAAACGAAATTTCTTTAATACTATTCTGTTTAATCGGGTTCACAAATCAATTGCGACTTGCAAGAATAAAGTTTAGGTGATCTAACAGCTCCCATTGTTACGCGACAGAATGACACCCAGCTCTCCGGAACATCGAACATTTTGCAATTTGTCCAGTTTAAACGTGTTTGATTGACAGACAAAAGTGTTATGCTTTTCTCATTAAAATTCCCATTAAAACGTTTTTCATTTCTATCTTTGTTTTATTTTAAAACATTATAACTAGTATTGTGTTTAGGTACACTTCTTCGCAGCTTTGTGACTATTCGAATCCCCGTAACAAAGAACCGTGGTTTTGTGCCAAGCCTAAATCAAATCAATGTCCTTTGATCAAGTGGATTACGTTTGATCGGTCAAGCAACGAACCAACCAACTATTTAAAATTCTTTCAAAAAGAAATGCAGATGAATCGAGATCAACCCGTTCAAACGCCTAAATATAAATTTAACGTTTCAGGTGGATACTTTAGGGAAAAGCTCAGTAAATGTACCACTGATAGTAATTTGGATTTAGACATCTCGCGGCCGAATGGTTATATATATAATGGTCATTGGGTGTCACTAGTGTGCGAAAACAAGCTTAATCCGGATGCTGTATTTCAGTGCTTTCGAAACAAAGTCGTTTACTTCCTTGGCGATTCGACTGTACGACAATTCTTTGAATTTGTCCATACTTACAGGCATCTTAATGTTTTAGGCCCAGATTCTTCTAAAGTTTGGCAGCAACCCAAAATAGCAATTGACAAAGAGAAGAACATTACCTTTTATTACAGATGTCACGGACCTCCTTTGCAAAATCCCGGACCGCCCAGTAGTCGTCCGTATATCAGTGACATTTTAAACGAAATAACCGGTGGACCTGACACTTATATAATCATCACTATTAGTCTACATTTATACTTCTACGAGCCTTCGGTTTTTATTCATCGAATAAAGGGCATTCGTGAATCAGCTGAGAAATTAATCCACAGAAACCCAGGAACCAAGATCATTGTAAAAGGCAACAACGTTTTAACATCACCACAAGAATGGCTTGGCCTTAGATACGATAATATAATGTCTGAAGTGTTTAAAAACATAAATTCCGTAATATTTTTGCGACTTTGGGACATTACGACAGTTTGGCCTCTTAATGATTATCACCCGAGCGGTCCGTCGCTTACGGAGGAAATATTATATGCATTTGAATTCTTTTGCAGCACCTAGAGTCCTAGACTAAACATTTTAGTCCGCTTGTTTTTATATATTATACCTTTGTATTATTTTATATAATTGTAACCGCATAGGATATTAAACAGAAAGATTTTAGCTAATTTAAATAAATAAAATTTAAAAAGTTTACAACAGAATTTGTACATCAATCATTATATTTTAATGATTTTAGACTTTACTCAAATAGAAATTTTGCAATTAGTTAATTTATTTTTTTAATCCGGTATGCGCAACAACCGTTGATTTGACATATTAGTCATTCCTGACATTGAACCAATAACTTATTTCGAGCACCCAGGTGTATAGGATAGGATCGGATATTCATGTTTTTTCCCGTAAATGGAAATACCAAGGGGGTTAACACACGGGCAATCGTCAGATCACCTCGCGACCATCGTCGGGTTACCAGATCTATTTCAGTGTGTTGTTTATGATAGAAACGCCCTTCAATTTGGTAAAACCCATTAATCCGCTGGGTTTGTGTAATGTCCGTTAAGTGCCTTTCTCACGGACACAACCGACTCGCTAGCGACCAGTGTTGCACCTACAACCTTTCGGTTGAAAGGAGTCGTACTAAACCTCCAGACTAACCGGTCTTACAATTATGTCTCTTCGCCGTTTTAAGATATTTTACACAAATGGCCTATTTAACCCTTCTATGTAGAAAAAAAGTTAGATAAAATCTAACCTCCACTCAGGCAACAACCACCCCAAGCAACCATCACCACAAGCAACCATCACCCCAAGCAACCACCACCCAAGCAACCATTACACCAAGCAATCACCACCCCAAGCAACCACCACCCCAAGCAACCACCACCCCAAGCAACTACCACCCAAGCAACCATCACCCCGAGCAACTACCACACCGAGCAACCACCACCCCAAGCAACCATCACTCCAAGCAACCATCACCCCAAGCAACCATCAGATGGGCAACCACCACCCCAAGCAGCCACCACACCAAGCCACCATAACCCCCAAGTAACCACCACCCGGGCAACCATCACCCCAAGTAACCACCACCCGGGCAACCATCACCCCAAGCAACAATCACCCCAAGCAACCATCACCCCAAGCGACCATTACCACAAGCAACCACCACCCCAAGCAGCCACCACACCAATCCACCATCACCCCAAGTAACCACCACCCGGGCAACCATCACCCCAAGTAACCACCACCCGGGCAATAACCACCACCCAGGCAAACAGTTCCTGTGCAACCATTGCCCCAGGAAACTACCACCAAGCACAACCACCTCGTAATATTAAATCCTTGGACAACGAGCTTATATTCTTTCCCCTCCCACACGCATTCTGCTGATACAGTGTCAAATAACACCCATTATGTCGCCTAGCCTTCCTAGTACATACCGGTACTTCTACGGTAAGCTTCGTTGACATAAGACTGCTAAATGCTAACTGCTACTCTCTGTACTATGTGTACAAAGCACATATCCCTGCCACAATGTTATACAGAAATCGTCATCACAGAGAATTTTAAGCCTAACCATAACCCAGTGACCAAAACAATCCCAGAAGATACAGCAAGTATAGGATCTGCCGCTTTAATCGGGATTTGCCATCTGCCAGCAGATAAATCGCATATGACAGCCCCGCTACAAGCGACGATTTGTACCATTTTCATGCCGCTACAAGCGATGAAAAATTGACGGATCGGGTGCCACTAACAATTCTGACTTGGCATAATTACGCCGATGAATACTCATTTTTAATAAACTAGTGCCGCTAGCCTAATATTTCCCTGAAAAAAACACATTATAATGAATATTTTCTACATGGAATTAAATAATTGTGATAGATTGGTAACCTAAAACAACACAATAATTCTCATATTCCAATACGACACTACGACAAAGTAGAAAAGTAGAACAGCTTTCTACTTTGTCGTAGCGTCGCAGCGCCAACTAATTACTAAACTGCGTCGTACGGACGCATTGGATCGTGTTGCAGTAAATCGCAAACGCCAATGGGCATTGGGTGTCGCAGCAAGGTGACGTACAACAGTAACGGTGAAGTGGGTATTGGCCTTAACGAATTCCTAAAAATACGCCATGCGTTGTGCGATATTATAAACAGAAAGTATTTGCGTTAACATATGTTGGGTAACGGCACTACTATTTTATTAGCTGAGTTTTAAATATAAGATTTAATAGCTTCCATTTTCATAAGCTAGTCCCACAAACCCACTTTAAATGCTTATCTGTGAGACAGTAGAAAATGTGTCTATATGGTTCCGGTTAAGTAAGTCAGAGGATCTATTTTGTTTAGTGGTTAGTCTTGGCTTATCGCAACCTACTGTTGTTGTTTATTTTATGACAGGCAAGACCGTAGCGATTCCAGATTTCTAATCACCAGATATATAATGTAAAGGTGCAAGTTAAAGTCCAACTAAATAGATTCAATCGCGTGTTAATTTAAAACCCATTGTGACTATATGTTTTGATGTTTTTGCTTGTAGAAATAAACTGGTTGTCTGATTATCTAATTACACTTGGTATATCGTATACAAGTTGTATTACGTTATTTTTCAAGAAGAAAGCAAAGAATTCCGCGTTACTTATATAAACTTGATGTCGGTTTCTGAATGAATTATTCTGGTGATATTACTACAGACAAGCTTGGATTTCTTACAACATTTTATTTTAAATAAATACCACCTGATGTATGATAACTTAAAAATAAATAGTCTTTACGTACATGGTTATGTGTATCGTTGCTTCATAAACAGAATATGTGTTATCTAAATACTTGATATATAAGACGTCGCAAAACAACCGGTGTGTGGAGATAAATAATTGTCCGGTAATGATTGTCGGTATAACAATGATGTCATCATAGAGGCAACGCTTATATAATGAAGGAAATAATGAAGGAAACTTGTCAGCCATTAAGCAATATTGGCTTTGGCCGCATTTTCAAATCGCTTGTCTACTCTAAAGGCCGATGCACACTTACGGCGATGGCAAGCGATGAGAGCGATGCGAGCGATTTTTTTGACGTCACGTCCTGTATCGCCGGCCTATCGCTCGCCATCGCCCGAGTAGAAACTTGTTCTAATCCATCGCTCGCCTCTCATCGCCGAGGTTTGGCGGGAAATCTTAGAAAATTTGGCGCGTGCAAAAATGAATCAAGAAGAAAAGTTGGACTTTTTGGAATATACCAGTATGGAAAAGGTTGATTTTAGCGAAAATTTAATTAAATTGATACAAAGCTACCCAGTTTTGTACGTTACAGAAAATCCTGGATATAAAAATGATAAACTGAAACATAATATTTGGATCAAAATTGCTGAAATTTTAGATGAGACCGGTAAGTTACACTTATTAAATACATTGGGTCGATTAATGATTTCAATTTATATATTTTCATCAGTGGATAATTGCAAAAAAAGATGGAAATCCCTCCGAACCCGGTACCGGAAAGATAAATATGCCACCAACAATGTAAAAAGTGGTTCTGCTGCATGCAGTTCAAAGAAATGGGAGTATTATGAAATTTTGTCATTCCTGTCGGATCATCTTCGTCCAAATAAGTAAGCTATGACATTTTGTACAGCAACAAGTTCTACAGCAACTACCCAGGTTTTCTGACTGTGAATATTTACCCATAAAAATCCCTGTGTTTTGTAGAACTTTATCAATTTTTTCTCCATCTGCTGCATCCTCGGGTTCGATTACCAGTGACAAAGTTGAGATGTGGTTGACTTCTACAGGTAACTTTATGTTGGTCAATTAGTTTATTTTTTTGCTCCTTCGTTACAATAAGAAGGAATATAACAATTTTTTGTATGCGCCTATTTTAATATTACAATTTAACAGTATATTAATATTAGTAAGGTTGTGCACCGGTTAACCAGCAATGTTATTTGTTAACTGCCAAAAAATCAAGAACCGGTTAAATTTTGGGGGGAAATGATCCATAGCACACAAAAAAACAGTCTGTAAAGTTAATTATATCACAGCTCTAATTCTTGGTAAAAATTTTAGAATCATGTGGCAATGAAAACATGACAGTGTTTATAGAAGACGATGATGAACCAATCGTACCTGAGGTACCTGTGGTAAAAAAAAAGATGGTAGAGGGTCCAATCAGCACACTACTTCGGAAACGAAAAGAAAAAGGGTGGAGTTTGACTCAATTAAAGATTCCATAACTTCAAATGGACAGCTGTTATCACATTTAATGGAGAAGAAGAGCCGAAGACAAGATAACCATTTATTATTCAGTGATTTCATTGCATCAAAGTTGAGATTAATAGCCGACACAACATATGTTGAGCAAGCAATTGTACAACTAGTGTATGATGAAATTGCTAAGCAAAGCAACTAAATTGATATAGGCATAGTAATTCTTTTCGAGTCAAAAAAAAGTTGTCAAGATTAATGTGATTTTCAAACTGCTGTTCTGACAAAAAAAATTTGCTAAAAACATCAATATCACCGCAATTCCATAACCAATTTGCTCCAAATGAAAGAAAATTGTTTTACTTTAGCGTAATAACTTAACCAGGACAACTTTTTTGGGATCCCGTATGGACTTACACTGTTTTTGTGTATACATAACATTTGTTTATTCTGCAGTATTTTCGTTTGTGTTCTGTTCTTGTGTGTTAAGCACTGTATTTAGCCGATTGCTGCCTTAGTTCAATACCTCGCATGTAATAATTACCGGTCAATTTTTTCCGTTACTGTGAAATTACCAGTATGGTACTTCAAGTGTTCTTCTTTCAATACACACAAGACCTCAAAATTCATGGGTGAGTTTATTTAATATTTACATCGAGTAACATGCCTTTTTTGCCATGGTACACTTCCAACATCACTTTGGAAATAATTGGAAAATGACTCTCGCACTGAATTGGCAGTTTCAGAAAATCTGTTTGACCCCAGTCTAACTTGTGATGGAGGAGTTTGTTCTTCCGCACGCCATGTTCCGGGAATTAAGTTACCATTTTGATCTTCACAATCTACCAAGTTTGGTGGGCAATATTGTCTTTCAGCGGCAGGGCAGCTTTTTAAGTAGTTGTGAAGACAACATGCAGCTTTCACATATTGTTCGACCTTTTCTGGCATAGCAACAATCGGCCTTCGGAAAATTCTCCATTTCGTTGATAGTATGCCAAAAGCATTTTCTATGACCCTTCTTGCTCTAGACAAGCGGTAGTTGAAAACTTTCTTTTTGTAGGTCAAATTCCTTCCAGGATATGGTCTCATTATATTGGTTTTTAATGGGAAAGCTTCATCAGCTACAATTACATATGGTAATCGGTCTTTTGGTAGTATGTTTTGGAATTTACGGTTATAAAGAAGATGTGTATGACGTGCTTTGGCTCCTGTTCAGCCACAATTTGGTAAATATTGGCTTTATTTCTCAAACTAGTAATTTTTGTGATAATTAAATTGTACATATATTTTTCCTTAGAAAACCGTCATTTCAAGACCTTTCGTTTTCGCCATCATTCAAATTCGAATAAATTCACAAGTTTTGGACAATGACGCGTTATTTCAAACTCTGAATAAAGGACGCCGTCTATAAGCATACTGCAACCTCTCATTAAGACAGGTGTTAGGAGCCAGCACCTTGTCGGGAAGTTACAATATATTCTGATTATACTTAACAATTACAAAAACTAAATCGCCAAACATAATTATAAGGTCACACCATTTCCGGGTCTATAAATGAGCTATAGAGATGTTAAACCATTATAGCTGAGAATCAACGAAGATGAACAAAAATGATACTGTAGCCCATTCCCCGTATGACGCGAATCAATATGCGTTACTTTCAATCAATATTTACTTTTTACTATCTTATGTTAGCTCAAAGCCCTTTACTGATTAGCAAGACGATACCAGCGAGTTGTAATAAAGTTTGTTAAAAAAAACATCATTTCAGTTAACAAGTTGGAAAGATTTTTTAAAATTTAATTTGTTTTAGTACGACTTAACTAAAGTTATTAAGAATGTCTATATTGTACTATTAGTTTGTTACCATATATTAAAGATCCGTGGAAAAAAGATATAAGGGGAGTATGCTGTACCATTGATTTAACTTTAGTTAGCTTCCTATATATTGTACAATGGCTTATACAGTTATTTTACGTTTTGTAGGTATGTAAATCTTTCGTACCGACATCGCAAGATTATTATGGGTCCCATTAAAAAAAAATCATCAGATTTGGTGGTGAGTAAGTGCATTAGCCACTAATTTAACACTAAGAAGAAATAAAAAACCTGGTGATATGCCCTAAACAATGAGATTTTATACAAAACGTATGACTGTGACAGGCATTGGAGCTGCATTAAGATAATATCAAAGTAAAGTTGTAATTCGTAGCTAAAACACTTTCTTCTCTTAGGCCAGACACAGAGTTTAATGTTTTTTTTAACACAATACTTTACGTAAAACCCCCGGTAAGCAACAGTGGTGTATTTACGGAATAGACATTGTTTAAACGGTAAAAAACTTCATTGCTTTATCGGTTCTACCATGTTTTTCAAGCAACCATCACCCCAAGCAGCAACCACAACCCAAGCAACCACCACCCAAGCAACCACTACCCCAAGCAACCACCACCCAAGCAACCACCACCGTGCAACCACCACTCGTGCAACTACCACCCAAGCAACAACCACTCCAACCGACCATCACCCCAAGCAACCGCCATCCAAGCAACCACCAGCCGGGATAATCACCACCCCAAGCAACCACCACTCGTGCAACTACCACCCAAGCAACCACCACCCCAAGTAACCACCACTCGTGCAACTACCACCCAAGCAACCACCACCCCAAGCAACCATCGACCCCAAGCAACCATCACCCCAAGCAACCATCACTGTGCAACCACCCCTTGTGCAACTACCACCCAAGAAGCCACCACCCTAAGCAATCAACACCCCAAGCAACCATCACCCCGAGCAACCATCACTTGAGCAATCATCACCCCAAGCAACCATCACCCCGATCAACCATCACCCCAAGCAACCATCAACTGGGCAACCACCACCCCAAGCAACCATCACCCCAAGCAACCATCACCCCGAGCAACCATCACCCCGAGCAACCATCACCTCGAGCAACCATCACCCCAAGCAACCATCACCCCAAGCAACCATCAACTGGGCAACCATTACCACAAGCAACCACCACACCAATCCACCATCACCCCAAGTAACCACCACCCGGGCAACCATCACCCCAAGTAACCACCACCCGGGCAACCATCACCCCAAGTAACCACCACCCGGGCAATAACCACCACCCAGGCAAACACCTCCTGTGCAACCATTGCCCCAGGCAACTACCACCAAGGACAACCACCTCGTAATATTAAATCCTTGGACAACGAGTTTATATTCTTTACCCTCCCACACGCATTCTGCTGATACAGTGTCAAATAACACCCATTATGTCGCCTTCCTAGTACATACCGGAACTTCTACCGTAAGCTTCGCTGACATAAGACTGCTAAATGCTAACTACTACTCTCTGTACTATGTGTACAAAGCACATATCCCTGCCACATTGTTATACAGAAATCGTCATCACAGAGAATTTTAAGCCTAACCAGAACCCAGTTACCAAAACCTGAAAAACAGTAAAAATCGCGAAACGCTTTGTTGCGTTCATACGCTGGAGGGCGCAATCCCAGCAGATACAGCAAGCATAGGATCTGCCGCTTTAATCGGGATTTGCCATCTGCCAGCAGATAAATCGCATATGACAGCCCCGCTACAAGCGACGATTTGTACCATTTTCATGCCGCTACAAGCGATGAAAAATTGACGGATCGGGTGCCACTAACAATTCTGACTTGGCATAATTACGCCGATGAATACTCATTTTTAATAAACTAGTGCCGCTAGCCTAATATTTGCCTGGAAAAAACACATTATAATGAATATTTTCTACATGGAATTAAATAATTGTGATAGATTGGTAACCTAAAACAACACAATAATTCTCATATTCCAATACGACACTACGACAAAGTAGAAAAGTAGAAAAGCTTTCTACTTTGTCGTAGCATCGCAGCGCCAACTAATTACTAAACTGCGTCGCACGGACGCATTGGATCGTGTTGCAGTAGATCGCAAACGCCAATGGGCATTGGGTGTCGCAGCAAGGTGACGTACAACAATCGTAACGGTGCAGTGGGTATTGGCCTTAACGAATTCCTAAAAATACGCCATGCGTTGTGCGATGGTATGAACAGAAAGTATTTGCGTTAACATATGTTGGGTAACGGCACTAGTATTTTATTAGCTGAGTTTTAAATATAAGATTTAATAGCTTCAATTTTCACAAGCTAGTCCCACAAACCCACTTTAAATGCTTATATGTGAGACAATAGAAAATGTGTCTATATGGTTCCGGTTAAGTAAGTCAGAGCATCTATTTTGTTTAGTGGTTAGTCTTGGCTTGTCGCAACCTACTGTTGTTGTTTATTTTATGACAGGCAAGACCGTAGCGATTCCAGATTTCTAATCACCAGGTATATAATGTAAAGGTGCAAGTTAAAGTCCAACTAAATAGATTCAATCGCGTGTTAATTTAAAACCTATTGTGACTATATGTTTTGATGTTTTTGCTTGTAGAAATAAACTGGTTTTCTGGTTATCTAATTACACTTGGTATATCGTATACAAGTTGTATTACGTTATTTTACAAGAAGAAAGCAAAGAATTCCGCGTTACTTATATAAACTTGATGTCGGTTTCTGGATGAATTATTCTGGTGATATTACTACAGACAAGCTTGGTTTTCTTACAACATTTTATTTAAAATAAATACCACCTGATGTATGATAACTTAAAAATAAATAGTCTCTACGTACATGGTTATGTGTATCGTTGCTTCATAAACAGAATATGTGTTATCTAAATACTTGATATATAAGACGTCGCAAAACAACCGGTGTGTGGAGGTAAATAATTGTCCGGTAATGATTGTCGGTATAACAATGATGTCATCATAGAGGCAACGCTTATATAATGAAGGAAATAATGAAGGAAACTTGTCAGCCACTAAGCTATCATGGCTTTGGCCGCATTTTCAAATCGCTTGTCTACTCTAAGAACCCCAACGATTAACTTCGGACTTAACTTTTTCATGCTATTTGCGTGCAAGAATTTTTTTTTATTTCGAGCCGTGATAAGCGTTCTGTATTGCTCTTTTCATCGTGTAAAAGTTATATCATCGGTGCAAAAGCTTGGTGTCGCGCGTGGTTGCTTCTATATCAGCAACGGATAATAAGTAATTTTTGACTTCTGGTAGTAGCCAGGCTAAGGTGATACAAACTTGAATGCATACGCACGACGGAGTGTATAACAAAGAAATAATCCGTTTACACTGTACCAAAAACATAACTTCAAAAATAATTATAACGTCGAACCATTTCTTCTTCTTCTCGCAGTTGTCTTTTAGCAGTAGCCAGGCTAAGGGTCTATGTATTAGCAAGATATGTAAAGCCAATAAGTTAAGAATTGAGGAAGATAACAAAAATAAAAATAAAGCCTCGCATGACGCGAGCCATTAGTAAAACTAAACGAGCGTGTATATAATAAAGGTTACCTTAAGAAAAAATCGCTTTAAACGGGGTGATAATACCATACAGTGTCAATAGTATCTTGATCTTTGATTTACGTCGCTATGTTATCTTGCTGAAGTATGTCTTTTTGAGTAATCAATCGACTTTCGGCCACCTTGCGACTTTCTGTTGGAAAAGTCACACTGCATTAGGAAATCTATTCAAAATTTAAAGGAGTGGTAGATAAATTATAATATTCCGATTATACTTAACAATTACCAAAAAAAAAAATGCCAAACATAATTATAAGGTCGCACCATTTCCGGGTCTATGAATTAGCTATAGAGATGTTAAACCATTATAATTGAGAATCAACGAAGATAAACAAAAATGATACTGTAGCCTATTTCCCGTATGACGCGAATCAATATGCGTTACTACCAATCAATATTTACTTTTTACTATCTTATGTTAGCTCAGAGCCCTTTACTGATTAGTAAGACGATACCAGCGAGTTGTAATAAAGGTTCGTAAAAAAACATCATTTTAGTTAGCAAGTTGGAAAGATCCGTGGAAAGTAGTTATAAGGGGAGTATGCTGTAACCTTGATTAAGCATTAGTTAGCTTCCTATATATTATACTATGGCCAATACAGGTATTTTTACGTTTTGTAGCTATGTAAATCTTTCATACCGCTGACATCGTAAGATTATTATGGGTCCCATTTGAGAAAATGGGACAGCGATTTTTCTTTTTTTAACGTCAAACGTTTCAAAGGCATGTCATGTCGCCCCGACATCTACAAAAAGTATTAATGCAATTTCCATGGGACGATAATAACCAAAAGAGTATTTTTTCTAAAAACCTGTTTTTGAGGGCAAAATCTTATTCTTTAGGGTATTTTACCAATTATATTTTTTTTTCGTCCAAGTTTTAAATAGGTGGCTTATACACGTACACTTCAAATTGGAGCAGCTGTTTAAGCGCTATGCCCCAAAATGCAATTTTTTTAAAAAAAAACTACCGTTTTGGTTATTATTTTCGTATATTACTGCTGGTCCGTCCCAAGAGTTTCTGAGCTAACGTTACTGTAAGGTAATATTAATTTAGATATATCCAGCATGTTATATTTTAAGTGTTAAATCAGTTACTAATGCACTTACATCTTACCAAATCTGATTCAAATTGGAGCAGCCATTCAAGCGCTATGTCCCAATAAGCTAATTTTTTAGAAAATAATACCGTTTTGTTTTTTAACATGCAATGGGAAATCTCTTGCATTTATCACCCAAATTTTGGTTTCTGTATATCTAGACCATATTGTCTAACAAAGTTTAATTGCGATTCCCATATCCCTTTTGGTAGATGTCGGGGCGACATGACATGCCTGTAAAGCGTTCGAATGAAAAAACGAAAAAAAACGACAAAAACAATAGGTGTCCCATGGGACCCATAATTACCTAAGGAGTTATGTTTAATTTTATTATAGACGTGCCGTGCCTTTCTCTATATTGGAGTAGGTATATTTAATTAAAGTCGTATAAGTCTACTTCGTCCGGCAATGTGTAGCTAGTATCGGTGGACGAAGGACCAGTAATCCATCGAATCTCCATCAATTTTTAGGACGATTGGTTTAGGTAGGTAGCGTTCACCTAACTCTTGGCGGTTTATGTGTTGAAGTGGGAAATCTCGTCGGATACGAGTCGTTAATAGTTGTGTACATCGTTGGTGATTGCGCATTAGGGAACGATTAACATATCAGGGCGGTGGGTTCTGATGCTGTGTCGTCACGCTTTCTCTTTCGTCGCTCACCCGGATGTCGGACGGAAACGGTGGCGATAGACGTTAGGTTGGGAAGAGGTGACAGAACGCTAGCTTTTATGCACATTATGGGTGGGGTGGTATAAGGGTGTAAAGTTGCGGTGGGTGCGTTGTGGTTAGTGTTATATCGTTGCGTGATTATTCGGTGAATATATGGTCTAATAATGGGTCGTGGCAAGATGATTCAAAGCTGTTAAAACAAATGTTTTTTTCATTCAATACCTTCGTGACTAAATTATCGTATCAAACCATACGCGTTCACTTGGCCTTGTCTTTGTCGCGTAATGACGTTGTATGGTTTAGTGCCCTTGAGTGCCAATATTAGCCTTCTTTCGAATATACATTACACATATGTATTGAGACAAATAGGTGAGTGGAGTATCAGAGCTGACAGTCAGTCTTAAAAGTTTGAAAGTTTAAGTGAGTACTAGTAGAGTAGCTTGAAACATTTTTGCTTACCAAGCACGTAAATTTCCAATTTTTTAATAACTATAACTGAATTTGCTGAAAAGTAGAATATACATTTTAGGAAAGAATTATAGTATTTAAGGATTTCTAAATTGTACATACAAGCAACCATATTTGGATATGGGTTTTTACTTCTATCAATGATTGTGGTACTGTGACCACGATCATTTCATCAAACACAGTCAGTTTTGAAATATCAAAATGAATATGTGTGAGTAACTCGATTAACTAAAGCAAAATAGTAAGCAGCATGTTAAGGAGATATTTAGTGTGCTTTCATAACCTCATAATTAAAAAAAATTCTACAGAGATGTGAGACGTTTTATATATTTTGGATGGGTGACTGTGTTGAATTCCGCTGTAGCTACTTTTTGAAAAGTCAATTAATAAAACGAATAACTTACAAGACTAAAATTGAAATCGTATCGAGAACTCCTTTCTGTCCGTAAAAAAACGTTAAGGACAGTGGACACAAAAATAGAAAGGAAAAAATGTTTGGACCATAATTATCAACCCTCGTGGCATTAACATACAATTTATGAATAACCAAAACGATAAATATTTCAGTAGCCTCTGATGTTTATATTTGTTTATTTCACCTTGTATCGATCCAAATCGCCCTGTTTCTGTTTAAAGTAAAGTAGTCGTGATATGTAGCATCTAGCATGTTGGTAGGGTGTTTGTCGTACCAAGTTTAATTCATTTAATAAATTTGGAGGACAATGCCAACGTTGTTTGCTGTCATTTTCCAATGCACAAAAACTAACGAAATTTACCTACAGGAAAATGCAGGAAAATCTTTTAAAATCGTTTGTCGTTCTTGCGGCCGTTACTCTTGCATATATTTGCTTGCACCTATCGATGAATAGTTCGAACAAAGGATATCAAAGCAGACTAAAACACCCATTACCTAATATCTACAAACATAGCGTTTCATTTGAAACCAATAAAGTAAAACAAGATATTCTCCCTCCTGAAGTGTTGGATCCAACATCTGCTCTTTATGGGATTCGATATATTGAGGAATATGGAAAACCGTTACAAGGTGATATTAAAACTGAACAGCCGTATTTGAAAGACCCAGCTTATGACTGGCGAACGTATATGCCGGATGTCGCGAGTTCCATTAAAATGTACAAACAGTTGAATCCTGCCAACAAATCAGATTTAACAACGTGTGCAAATCTAACCAAAGTAATTGTTGACACTCCAGGAAATCTAAATGTTGGGGAAAGGTCAGTGCAGAATTTATTTTTTACATTGATATTTTATTTTATTTACAGTGTTACGAAAAAAGTTCTGCATTTCTGTTAAAATGGAAAAACCGTTTCCACGCTGATAATCGTCATATAATGTTATGAAGTCTTTCAGTTTTAGTAATGACCCATTCAAGCGATTTTCGAAATTAATATTATTTTTCAGTCCTTAACAAAGAACGCCATAAAACGCACGGCGTTCTTGTCAGTACTGTCTACACCAAATAAGCTAACATTCCACATCTAATTCATAAGAGCAAACAACTGTCAAAGTTTAAACTTGGTTGAGGTTTTCCGTTCTGTTTTTCTTCGGCGCCGAGTAAAAACTGTTCGAAATGAACAAAAGAAAATTAAATGAACAAAAGATTTTGAGTAAGCGAACGTCAGACAAATTTCCCTAAACGAACGAAAGAGGCATGTGCCCCATTTCCATTTCTATTCCACTTCATTTCAAATTAAATTAAATATGTAAAAAAGTAGTTTATTTTTTAAAATAAAGTAAAAACGTTATTTAATAAATATAGATATCAAGTTTCAATTTTTGAACTCGGCATCCCATTAGTTTCTGCTTTGTATAAATCAACAATGTATAAAATTAACCAAGAGTTATAAGGTGCCCAGTGAACTACATTGTTTTTATTTAGCGTACATTCAATATGGTTTTTAAAAAATGAACTTTTTGACACGTTGTTGAGACTATCCAATTAAGTGAGTGTTTTGCTGTGTGTCATCGTAATAGTGAATATATATATATATATATATATATATATATATAATTTATTATTGTCAAGTTATACATTTATTCAAGGATTGTTTAGGTTTTTAAAGACACTCTTACATCAGGTCAGTATATACATTTTTAAATTGACTTATAATTATTCCATTAAGATTCCGTGCAACTATACAAGCATTTAATTGTGCTGGAGATGCTAAAACATTTGGTGGGGATTATTTTCGAGCTCGTATTATTCGATCAGAGGATGTGGGCGCTTCTCGGCCCAACGGTATTGCGTGTCTCATAACAGACAATTTAAACGGCACGTACACTTTGGAAAGCAAATTACCAATACCCGGATCAATGCAGCTGGAAGTTGTACTCGTATATTCTGTGGAGGGAATCGCTGAACTCATTATCGCCACATCTTTAAGAAGATACTCTGGTACAAGCTACATAACGACATTTGACAATGGCGAAGTGACTGAATGTAATGCCGATTTAACCACCAATAAATTGTAAGTCATTTTGTTTATTCTAGGATAGGATAGGATAGGATGTTCATGTTTATCCCCGTGAATGGGAAAACCTAGGGGGTTATCACACGGGCAATCGTCAGATTACCTCGCGCCCATCGTCGGGTTACCGGAGCTATTGCAGTGTGTTGTATATGATAGACACGTTCCCTTAATTTGGTTGAACCCATTAATCCGCTGGGTTCAGGCAATGTCCGTAAAGTGCCTTGCCCAAGGACACAACCGACTAGCTAGCGACCAGTTTCGCACCTGCAACCTTTCGATTGAAAGGCGACGCACTTAACCGCTAGACCACCGTGCCGGACAATACGCTATATTAGCCCAGAACGGTGGTAGATGTTTGTTACCATTGTCATTTCATTGACTACAAATATTGTTTTCTTTTTTTGGATAGAGTTTTACTTTTTAAACTGTAGAATGCAGAGGCGTCCAACCCGTATCTCGCGAATGTCTTCAAAATGGTCAGAGCGACATTGTTTAACTTGACTGCATTCGGTAAAATTTAGGACGAAATTGCTAATTCTTTACACTCGAAATTCGGATTTGCGCAACCACAAATGCTATTGTTGCCACACAATCTTACTTTGTGTAACTAGCAAAATGTTAAATGTTCCGCGAGAGCTGGAATGTCATATCTGTCGTGTAACAATGGTATTTCCCAAAATCACTCAGGCATGCAATTAACAATCAGCAAGTAAATTGCGTCATAAAGGGAGCTGTTGAATCACTTAAACTTTGTACTTGCAAGTCGCAATTGATTTGTAAACCCGATTAAACCGGAGAAAATTAAAGAGAATTCCGTTTATTATTGTTTAACTGAACAACCAAATCAAAACATAAAAAACCAACTATTTTGATATTTAATTTAGTGCAAAATTAGTGTTTTTTTTTTAAATAATATCCAATGAGAAATAAAGGCGTACACATACTTAATGATTTACAATCCTAGTTAGCTATCTTAACTCAAACCGAGACTGCCTTTTTTTCATTGACGCATGCTCGTACACTAATGAACTGTTATATTCAAGCTAATTATATATGTACAAATCGCAAACGGGGTAATAATATATGCTTCAGCAGTCGCAGATAGCACCAGATTTGATGCGAAATATACAAAAACATATGAAACGGTACGATTTGCGACCGCTAGGCTTATATGTTTAAAGATAATGCATTTATTTTTATAGCCCATGGTGCACGATATAAAATAATCAGAGATATACCCTGATTACCCATAATATTCTAATTTGCCTTACCACACATACCATATAAAAATATACGCTAAATGCATAATGTGCTTAATCGCGTACTTGAACACGTATCATATAAAAATACAACTGTTACCCGCGTATAGTATGTACCAATCATTTATCAAACCATACCATGTTTCTTACTATGTTATGGACTAAATCCAACCATTACCATGTTATGTGGGATAGGCCGAAACGTAGTGGGTGAGGTAGAAAACACCGGCATTCGACCATAACGGTGACCGAACAAATCTAAATAGCATCCTTGGCAAATTGTATTGAATTATACAAAGAATCTATTAATTATGAATACCTAGGCGACAGGTTTTTATGTAAATGAAATATCAAAAATGTTCCGTTTTGGTTGTTCAATTAAACATTAAAAAACTGAAATCTCTTTAATTTTATTCAGTTTAATAGAGTTTACCCATAAATTGCGACTTGCAAGAACAAAGTTTAGGTGATCTACCAGCTCCCATTGTTACGCAAAACAAGTTGAGGTTTAATTGCATGCCTGAGTGATTTAAGAAATCCCATTGTTACGCGACAGATTGACATCCAGCTCTCCGGAACATCGAACATTTTGCGCTTTGTCCAGTTTAAAGGTGTTTGATGGACAGACAAAAGTGTTATGCTTTTCTCATTAAAATTCCCATTAAAA
>CH002949.1:1097581-1119719 GCA_000149265.1 Ciona savignyi
TCAGGATAACTTAGCAAGGCCCTTTCTTGCTTCTAATGCCTAACCTCTAAGTTTCGTCCTTGGCTCTATTTTCTAAATGTCTGCAACAACAAGCTGAACACTTTTCGTATTGTAAACGATTTTGTTTTAAAGCTATTAACTTGTTAGCCGGAATTCAATTACAGATGTGTTTCAACAAGGAGCTTTTCATTAGACCTTCACCACAGCAAGCAGTAATTTAAAAAATGTTTCGACTTTATTTTTTCTGATTAATGCTTCATATAATTTTGTCATTATTGTGTGATCTTGAAGACTCCGTGGCGCAACAGAATGAGCCCCCCGCCTCTCCGATAACATCGGAGCATTGTTGCACTCATGTCCAGTTTAAACGTGTTTGATTGACCGACAAAAGTGTTATACTTTTCTCATTAAAATTCCCATTAAAACTTTTTTGATTCCTATCTTTGTCTTATTATAAAACATTATAACAGTATTGTTTTTAGGTACACTTCTTCGCAGCTTTGTGACTATTCGAATCCCCGAAACAAAGAACCGTGGTTTTGCGCCAAGCCTAAATCAAACCAATGTCCTTTTATTAAATGGATTACTTTTGATCAGTCAAGCAACGAACCCACCAACTATTTAAAATTCATTCAAAAAGAAATGCAGATGAATCGAGATCAACCTGTTCAAACGCCTAAATATAAATTTAACGTTTCAGGTGGATACTTTAGGGAAAAGCTCAGTAAATGTACCACTGATAGTAATTTGGATTTAGACATCTCGCGGCCAAATGGTTATATATATATAATGGTCATTGGGTGTCGCTAGTGTGCGAAAACAAGCTTAATCCGGATGCTGTATTTCAGTGCTTTCGAAACAAAGTCGTTTACTTCCTTGGCGATTCGACTGTACGACAATTCTTCGAATTTGTCCATACTTACAGGCATCTTAATGTTTTAGGCCCAGATTCTTCTAAAGTGTGGCAGCAACCGAAAATAGCAATTGACAAAGAGAAGAACATTACCTTTTATTACAGATGTCACGGACCTCCTTTGCAAAATCCCGGACCGCCCAGTAGTCGTCCGTATATCAGTGACATTTTAAACGAAATAACCGGTGGACCTGACACTTAAATAATCATCACTATTAGTCTACATTTATACTTCTACGAGCCTTCGGTTTTTATTCATCGAATAAAGGGCATTCGTGAATCAGCTGAGAAATTAATCCACAGAAACCCAGGAACCAAGATCATTGTAAAAGGCAACAACGTTTCAACATCACCACAAGAATGGCTTGGCCTTAGATATGATAATATAATGTCTGAAGTGTTTAAAAACATGAATTCCGTAATATTTTTGCGACTTTGGGACATTACGACAGTTTGGCCTCTTAATGATTATCACCCGGGCGGTCCGTCGCTTTCGGAGGAAATATTATATGCATTTGAATTCTTTTGCAGCACCTAGAGTCCTAGACTAAACATTTTAGTCCGCTTGTTTTTATATATTATACCTTTGTATTATTTTATATAATTGTAACCGCATAGGATATTAAACAGAAAGATTTTAGCTAATTTAAATAAATAAAATTTAAAAAGTTTACAACAGAATTTGTACATCAATCATTATATTTTAATGATTTTAGACTTTACTCAAATAGAAATTTTGCAATTAGTTAATTTATTTTTTTAATCCGGTATGCGCAACAACCGTTGATTTGACATATTAGTCATTCCTGACATTGAACCAATAACTTATTTCGAGCACCCAGGTGTATAGGATAGGATCGGATATTCATGTTTTTCCCCGTGAATGGAAATACCAAGGGGGTTAACACACGGGCAATCGTCAGATCACCTCGCGACCATCGTCGGGTTACCAGAGCTATTTCAGTGTGTTGTTTATGATAGAAACGCCCTTCAATTTGGTAAAACCCATTAATCCGCTGGGTTTATGTAATGTCCGTTAAGTGCCTTTCTCACGGACACAACCGACTCGCTAGCGACCAGTGTTGCACCTACAACCTTTCGGTTGAAAGGAGTCGCACTAAACCTCCAGACTAACCGGTCTTACAATTATGTCTCTTCGCCGTTTTAAGATATTTCACACAAAAGGCCCATTTAACCCTTCTATGTAGAAAAAAAGTTAGATAAAATCTAACCTCCACTCAGGCAACAACCACCCCAAGCAACCATCACCACAAGCAACCATCACCCCGAGCAACCACCACCCAAGCAACCATTACACCAAGCAATCACCACCCCAAGCAACCACCACCCCAAGCAACCACCACCCCAAGCAACTACCACCCAAGCAACCATCACCCCAAGCAACTACCACACCGAGCAACCACCACCCCAAGCAACCATCACTCCAAGCAACCATCACCCCAAGCAACCATCAGCTGGGCAACCACCACCCCAAGCAGCCACCACACCAAGCCACCATCACCCCCAAGTAACCACCACCCGGGCAACCATCACCCCAAGTAACCACCACCCGGGCAACCATCACCCCAAGTAACCACCACCCGGGCAATAACCACCACCCAGGCAAACAGTTCCTGTGCAACCATTGCCCCAGGAAACTACCACCAAGCACAACCACCTCGTAATATTAAATCCTTGGACAACGAGCTTATATTCTTTCCCCTCCCACACGCATTCTGCTGATACAGTGTCAAATAACACCCATTATGTCGCCTAGCCTTCCTAGTACATACCGGTACTTCTACGGTAAGCTTCGTTGACATAAGAATGCTAAATGCTAACTGCTACTCTCTGTACTATGTGTACAAAGCACATATCCCTGCCACAATGTTATACAGAAATCGTCATCACAGAGAATTTTAAGCCTAACCATAATCCAGTGACCAAAACAATCTCAGAAGATACAGCAAGTATAGGATCTGCCGCTTTAATCGGGATTTGCCATCTGCCAGCAGATAAATCGCATATGACAGCCCCGCTACAAGCGACGATTTGTACCATTTTCATGCCGCTACAAGCGATGAAAAATTGACGGATCGGGTGCCACTAACAATTCTGACTTGGCATAATTACGCCGATGAATACTCATTTTTAATAAACTAGTGCCGCTAGCCTAATATTTCCCTTGAAAAAAACACATCATAATGAATATTTTCTACTTGGAATTAAATAATTGTGATAGATTGGTAACCTAAAACAACACAATAATTCTCATATTCCAATACGACACTACGACAAAGTAGAAAAGTAGAACAGCTTTCTACTTTGTCGTAGCATCGCAGCGCCAACTAATTACTAAACTGCGTCGTACGGACGCATTGGATCGTGTCGCAGTAGATCGCAAACGCCAATGGGCATTGGGTGTCGCAGCAAGGTGACGTTCAACAGTCGTAACGGTGCAGTGGGTATTGGCCTTAACGAATTCCTAAAAATACGCCATGCGTTGTGCGATATTATAAACAGAAAGTATTTGCGTTAACTTATGTGGGGTAACGGCACTACTATTTTATTAGCTGAGTTTTAAATATAAGATTTAATAGCTTCCATTTTCATAAGCTAGTCCCACAAACCCACTTTAAATGCTTATCTGTGAGACAATAGAAAATGTGTCTATTTCTATATGGTTCCGGTTAAGTAAGTCAGAGGATCTA
Organism: Ciona savignyi; assembly: GCA_000149265.1. Taxonomy (NCBI): domain Eukaryota; kingdom Metazoa; phylum Chordata; class Ascidiacea; order Phlebobranchia; family Cionidae; genus Ciona; species Ciona savignyi. Next base: position 1,101,206 of record CH002949.1, read on the forward strand.
TTTTGTTTAGTGGTTAGTCTTGTCTCATCGCAACCTACTGTTGTTGTTTATTTTATTACAGCAAGACCGTAGCGATTCCAGATTTCTAATCACCAGATATATAATGTAAAGGTGCAAGTTAAAGTCCAACTAAATAGTTTCAATCGCGTGTTAATTTAAAACCTATTGTGACTATAGGTTTTGATGTTTTTGCTTGTAGAAATAAACTGGTTGTCTGGTTATCTAATTACACCTGGTATATCGTATACAAGTTGTATTACGTTATTTTACAAGAAGAAAGCAAAGAATTCCGCGTTACTTATATAAACTTGATGTCGGTTTCTGAATGAATTATTCTGGTGAAATTACTACAGACAAGCTTGGATTTCTTACAACATTTTATTTTAAATAAATACCACCTGATGTATGATAACTTAAAAATAAATAGTCTCTACGTACATGGATATGTGTATCGTTGCTTTATAAACAGAATATGTGTTATCTAAATACTTGATATATAAGACGTCGCAAAACAACCGGTGTGTGGAGATAAATAATTATCCGGTAATGATTGTCGGTATAACAATGATGTCATCATAGAGGCAACGCTTATATAATGAAGGAAATAATGAAGGAAACTTGTCAGCCACTAAGCTATATTGGCTTTGGCCGCATTTTCAAATCGCTTGTCTATTCTAAGAACCCCAACGATTAACTTCGGACTTAACTTTTTCATGCTATTTGCGTGCAAGAATTTTTTTTATTTCGAGCCGTGATAAGCGTTCTGTATTGCTCTTTTTATCGTGTAAAAGTTATATCATCGGTGGAAAAGCTTGGTGTCGCGCGTGGTTGCTTCTATATCAGCAACGGTTAATAAGTAATTGTTGACTTCTGGTAGTAGCCAGGCTAAGGTGATACAAACTTGAATGTATACGCATGACGGAGTGTATAACAAAGAAATAATCCGTTTACACTTTACCAAAAATATAATTTCAAACATAATTATAACGTCGAACCATTTCTTCTTCTTCTCGCAGTTGTCTTTTAGCAGTAGTCAGGCTAAGGGTCTATGTATTAGCAAGATATGTAACGCCAATAAATTAAGAATTGAGGAAGATAACAAAAATAAAAATAAAGCCTCGCATGACGCGAGCCATTAGTAAAACTAAACGAGCGTGTATATAATAAAGGTTTCCTTAACAAAAAATCGCTTTAAACGGGGTGATAATACCATACACAGTGTCAATAGTATCTTGATCTTTGATTTACGTCGCTATGTTATCTTGCTGAAGTATGTCTTTTTGAGTAATCAATCGACTTTCGGCCACCTTGCGACTTTCTGTTGGAAAAGTCACACTGCATTAGGAAATCTATTCAAAATTTAAAGGAGTTGTAGATAAATTTTAAATATTCCGATTATACTTAACAATTACCAAAAACAAAAATTGCCAAACATAATTATAAGGTCGCACCATTTCCGGGTCTATGTATTAGCTATAGAGATGTTAAACCATTATAGTTGAGAATCAACGAAGATAAACAAAAATGATACTGAAGCCCATTCCCCGTATGACGGGAATCAATATGCGTTACTATCAATTAATATTTACTTTTTACTATCTTATGTTAGCTCAGAGCCCTTTTTTGATTAGCAAGACGATACCAACAAGTATGTGATAAAGGTTGGTAATCATTTCAGGGAACAATTTTGGAAAGATTTTTTTTTAAATTTAATTTGTTTTATTACGACTTAACTAAAGTCGTTATTGACCGTCTCTATATTGTACTTTAGTTTGCTACTTTCTGTTAAAGATCTGTGGAAAGAAGATACCAGGGGAGTATGCTGTACCATTGATTAAACATTAGTTAGCTTCCTATATATTGTACAATGGCTTATACAGTTATTTTACGTTTTGTAGGTATGTAAATCTTTCGTACCGATATCGCAAGATTATTATGGGTCCCATTTAAAAAAAATAGGACACAGATTTTTCTTTTTTTTCGTCAAACGCTTGAAAGGCATGCCATGCCTCGAAAACTACCAAAAGGAATAATGAAATTCCCATTGGCCGATAATAAATAAAACGGTATTTGTTTAAAACGGTATTTTGTATAAAACGGTATTTGAAAAAAATGCTTTTGGGGGCATAGCGCTTAAACCGCTGCTCCAATTTGAATCAGATTTGGTGGAGTGTAAGTGCATTAGCCACTAATTTAACACTTAGAAGAAATAAAAAAAACTAGTGAAATGCCATAAACAATGTATTTTATACAAAAATTATAATTGTGACAGGCATTGGAGCTGCATTAATATCATTATCGGTTTTCTAGCGATAATGTCAAAGTAAAATTGTTATTCGTAGCTAAAACGCTTTCTTCTCTGAGGCCATACACAGAGTTTAACGTTTTTTTAACACAATACGTTACGTAAAACCCTCGGTAGGCAACAGTGGTGTTGATTTACGGGATTGACATTGTTTAAACTTTAAAAGAACTCCATTGCTTCATCGGTTCTACCATGTTTTGTCAAAGAACTTCGGTTGCTGGTAAAAGTATTAAGTTTAAGACTTGATAGTCCAGATCCTTAGTTCATTTCGTGAGAGCGGTGCCCGAGAGATCTTTGTGGACTTTGTAGATTACTGCAAGTCCGTCCTAAGGTTCTCTTAGCTAACGTAACTATAAGGTAATATTAATTCAAAATTATCCAGCATGTTATATTCTAAGTGGAAAAGCAGTGGCTAACGCACTAACATTCCCGCAAATATAATTAAAATTGGAGCTGCGCTATGCTCCGAAAAGCTAAGTTTTTTGAAAATAATACCGTTTTAGTTTTTAACATCCCAGAGGAATTCCAACAAATTTATCACCCAAAATTTAGGGACATAGCATGCCTGTCAAGCGTTCGACAAAAAAAGAAAAAAAAGGAAAAAAGGCACAAATAATATGTGACATATTTTTTAAATGGGTTTTTATTAATTACCTAAGGAGTGAGGTTTAATTTTGTCATAGACGTGCTTTGCGCAATTTTGGAGTATGTATATTTACTTCGTATAAGAGGTCGTATGAGTTTACTTGGTCGGCCATGTGTAGTTGGTATCGGTGGACGAAGGACCAGTAGTTCATCGGATCTCCAATAATTAGTTGTGTACATCGTTGGTGATTGCGCATTGGGGAGCGATTAACATATCGGGGCGGTCGGTTCTAAAGCTGTGTCGTCACGTCTTCTCTTTCGTCGTTCACCCGGATGTCCGACGGAAACGGTGACGATATACATTAGGTTAAGGGGAGAGGTGACAGAACGCTAGCTTTCATGTATACCATGGGCGGGTTGTATTAGGGTGTAAAGTTGCGGTGGTTTCGTTGTGGTTAGTGTTATATCGTTGCGTGATTGTTCAGTGAATATATGGTCTAATAATGGGTCGTGGCAAGATGATTCAAAGCTGTTAAAACAAATGTTTTTTTCATTCAATACCTTCGTGACTAAATTATCGTATCAAACCATACGCGTTCACTTGGCCTTGTCTTTGTCGCGTAATGACGTTGTATGGTTTAGTGCCCTTGAGTGCCAATATTAGCCTTCTTTGGAATATACATTACACATATGTATTGAGACGAATAGTTGAGTGGAGTATCAGTGAGCTGATAGTCAGTCTTAAAAGTATGAAAGTTTAACTGAGTACTAGTAGAGTAGCTTGAAACATTTTTGCTTACCAAGCACGTAAATTTCCAATTTTTTAATAACTATTACTGAATTTGCTGAAAAGTAGAATATACTGTTTTTTAGGCAAGAATTATAGTATTTAAGGATGTCTGAATTGTCCATACATACAAGCAACCATTTTGGGGTATAGGTTTTACTTCTATCAATCATCGTGGTACTGTGACCACGATCATTTCATCAAACACATTCAGTTTTGAAATATCAAAATGAATATGTGTGAGTAACCCTATTGACTAAAGCAAAATAGCAATCAGCATGTTAAGGAGATATTTAGTGGGCTTTCATAACCGTATAATTTAAAAATTCTACAGAGATGTGAGACGTTTTAAATTTTTTGGTCGGGTGATTGTGTGAAATTCCACTGTATAGTTACTATTTACAATTTCAATTACTGGGATAAATAACTTACAACACTGAAATTGTAAAATCGCTTGTACAAATTCTTTCTGTCTAACTTTTTTAATAGTAGTTGGAGGATTATATATTGGCTGATGGACCATAATTATAAATTTTCGTGGTATTCACATACAATTTATGAATAACGGAAACAATAAATATTTCAGTAGCCTCTGATGTTTGTATTTGTTTAGTTCACCTGGTTTGGTTATGTTTAAAGTAAAGTAGTCGTGATATGTGGCATGTTGGTAAAGTGTTTGTCGTACCAAGTTTAAATAATTTAATCAATTTGAAGGACAATGCCAACGTTGTTGGCGGTCATCTTTTAATGCACCAAAACTAAATAACAAAATTTACCTACAGGAAAATGCAGAAAAATCTTTTAAAATTGTTTGTCGTTCTTGCGGCCGTTACTCTTGCATATATTTGCTTGCACCTATCGATGAATAGTTCGAACAAAGGATATCAAAGCGGACTAAAACACCCATTACCTAATATCTACAAACATAGCGTTTCATTTGAAACCAATAAAGTAAAACAAGATATTCTCCCTCCTGAAGTGTTAGATCCAACATCTGCTCTTTATGGGATTCGATATATTAAGGAATATGGAAAACCGTTACAAGGTGATATTAAAACTGAACAGCCGTATTTAAAAGACCCAGCTTATGACTGGCGAACGTATATGCCGAATGTCGCGAGTTCCATTAAAATGTACAAACAGTTAAATCCTGCCAACAAACCAGAGTTGGCAACGTGTGCAAATCTAACCAAAGTGATTGTTGATACTCCCGGAAACTAAATGTTGGGAAAAGGTCGGTGAAGAATTTATTTTTATATTGTTATTTTATTTTATTTACAGTGTTACGGAAAAAGTTCTGCATTTCTGTTAAAATGGAAAAACCGTTTCCTCGCTGATAATCGTCAGATAAGGTTATGAAGTCTTTCAATTTTAGTAATACCCATTCGAGCGATTTTCGAAATTAATATCATTTTTCAGTCCTTAACACAGAACGGCATAAAGCGCACAGCGTTTTTGTCAGTACTGTCTACACCATATTAGCTAATATTTCACATTTAATTCATAAGAGCAACCAACTGTCAAAGTTTAAACTTGGTTGAGGTTTTTTGTTCTGTTTATGTTTAGCGCCGAGAATAGAACTGATCTAAATGAACAAAAGAAAATAACCTGAACAAAAGATTTTCAGTAAACAAACGTAAGCCAAGTTCCTCTAAACCAGGGATGTCCAACCTTTTATTGTAATGGGCCGCATTGTTACTTAAAATAAATCACTGGGCCGCAGAACCTATTAAATTTCAATAAAAATGGCGCAGGGTTCAAATCAATGGTTTTGAAATGATTTGCGAAATGCGCGGATAAGGAGCGCGCGAAAAAAAGTTTGGTTATGATAAATTGCCTTAAACGACCAGAAAGATATTTATTTCATAAACGAGACAGTACCGTTATTTAGTAGTACAGTAATGATAAATTGCAATAAACGTAAATTCAAAAGGGGCGTGTCGCATCTCGCCAATTATAAATAAAGGAATCGAGGTATATTAGCGCATAATGGCGATTATTGCGATATCATAGCAATGCTTATTATACGCCAATAATGCAAAGTAAAGCCTAGGTAAATAAATAATGTTATGTTAAAGGCAAACGATGTTATATTAACGTGTTGAGGATGTATTATTAAAAGTGCGCGAAATCAGTAACGGTAATTTATATATTTATATTTTCGCGATTTTGTTAAATTTTGTAATTGGCGATCTTTAGAAAATGGTTCGCAAACAGCGATATCGCGATCCCTTAATTTCAACCCTGAATGGGTACATAAAGAAACAATTAAAAAAAATTAAAACAGGGACGAAATAACACACATATAGAAAGAAACAAAAACTTATTTGTGCAATACAAAGTCAATGAGATAAGTGTTTGTCGTCACAGTCGGTTTTCCTTTCTGTAGTTGTTGATGTTTACTGCGTCCCTAAAAGCTGACTGATACATTTAAATTAGGCCAAGATTTAAAGTTCAAAATACTACTTGGAGTGAAAATGACTAGCGGGCCGCACAAAAATCTCAGTGGGCGCGCAGTGCGGCCCGCGGGCCGCTGGTTGGACATTCCTGCAATAAGCTATTTTTTAGAAAATAATACCGTTTTGTTTTTTAACATGCCATGGGAAATCCCACTGCATTTATCACCCAAATTTTGGTTTCTGTATATCTAGACCATATTGTCTAACAAAGTTTAATTGCGATTCCCATATCCCTTTTGGTAGATGTCGGGGCGACATGAAAATGCCTGTTAAGCGTTCGAAATGAAAAAACGAAAAAAAACGACAAAAACAATATGTGTCCCATGGGACCCATAATTACCCAAGGAGTTATGTTTAATTTTATCATAGACGTGCCTTTCTCTATATTGGAGTAGGTATATTTAATTAAAGTCGTATCAGTCTACTTCGTCCGGCAATGTGTAGCTAGTTGGTGGACGAAGGACCAGTAATCCATCGAATCTCCATCAATTTTTAGGACGATTGGTTTAGGTAGGTAGCGTTCACCTAACTCTTGGCGGTTTATTTGTTGAAGTGGGAAATCTCGTCGGATACGAGTCGTTAATAGTTGTGTACATCGTTGGTGATTGCCCATTAGGGAACGATTAACATATCGGGGCGGTGGGTTCTGATGCTGTGTCGTCGCGCTTTCTCTTTCGTCGCTCACCCGGATGTCGGTCGGAAACGGTGGCGATAGACGTTAGGTTGGGAAGAGGTGACAGAACGCTAGCTTTTATGCACATTATGGGTGGGGTGTATAAGGGTGTAAAGTTGCGGTGGGTGCGTTGTGGTTAGTGTTATATCGTTGCGTGATTGATTCAGTGAATATATGGTCTAATAATGGGTCGTGGCAAGATGATTCAAAGCTGTTAAAACAAATAATTTTTTCATTCAATACCTTCGTGACTAAATTACCGTATCAAACCATACGCGTTCACTTGGCCTTGTCTTTGTCGCGTAATGACGTTGTATGGTTTAGTGCCCTTGAGTGCCAATATTAGCCTTCTTTGGAATATACATTACACATATGTATTGAGACGAATAGGTGAGTGGAGTATCAGAGCTGATAGTCAGTCTTAAAACTATGAAAGTTTAACTGAGTACTAGTAGAGTAGCTTGAAACATTTTTGCTTTCCAAGCACGTAAATTTCCAATTTTTTAATAACTATAACTGAATTTGCTTAAAGTAGAATATACATTTTAGGAAAGAATTATAGTATTTAAGGATGTTTAAACTGTACATACAAGCAACCATGTTTGGATATGGGTTTTTACTTCTATCAATGATTGTGGTACTGTGACCACGATAATTTCATCAAACACAGTCAGTTTTGAAATATCAAAATGAATATGTGTGAGTAACTCGATTAACTAAAGCAAAATAGTAAGCAGCATGTTAAGGAGATATTTAGTGTGCTTTCATAACCTCATAATTAAAAAAAATCTACAGAGATGTGAGACGTTTTATATATTTTGGATGGGGTGACTGTGTTGAATTCCGCTGTAGCTACTTTTTGAAAAGTCAATTAATAAAACGAATAACTTACAAGACTAAAATTGAAATCGTATCGAGAACTCCTTTCTGTCCTTAAAAAAACGTTACGGACAGTGGACACAAAAATAGAAAGGAAAAAATGTTTGGACCATAATTATCAACCCTCGTGGCATTAACATACAATTTATGAATAACCAAAACGATAAATATTTTAGTAGCCTATGATGTTTGTATTTGTTTATTTCAGCTTGTATCGATCCAAATCGCCCTGGTTCTGTTTAAAGTAAAGTAGTCGTGATATGTAGCATGCAGGGCCGGTTTTAGGCCGATTTGACCGATTAGATCAAATTGGGCTCCGCACCTTGAAGGGGCCCCGTGCTAGCGGGGGTCTTTCTGTATTACGAGGTTTAAAATACTACTGAAAGGTAAAATAAAAAGTGAAATAATATTCTTTCTCATAATATCAATTTGTTATGCATCGTAACTAAGTCAAATTTATATTTCTGTGTCTGCCTGTTACGTCATAATGAACATGGTTGCTTGCTTGCAATCCTTCGTTCTCTTAAACTTTAAAGTGACTTTAAAATTTAAAGTGTGTCGTATTAAGACTTGAAGCAAGCTTAATCATAAATGTAGTTTTTTGTGCTTAATCGTTTAACTTAGTTATAGTTGCAGGTCTAGTTGTGTTAAGTCATACAGTATTAAAGAAATAGTTTCTTAACTGTATTTTGTGATATATAAACACCCATAAATTTTGCTATGAAGAGTAGGGGCCCCGCCATGACATTTCTAATTGGGTCCCGCGGTTCCTATAGGCCATAAGCCAAACCTATAAAAAAGCGCTAAAAATAGATTGGTTCCCACATCTCTGGCACTTCATGTTGTATACATTTTTGAATTCGCATTGACTTACTTATTAACATACTAAAAGTTCTCCTCAAAATATCCTGCAGTTTTTCCGCTAGGTGGGGTTTTCTGCACGGTAGTACAGTGGATATTTAGGCCAAGTGGAAGTAAAAAAACGTTTATTTAGTTTGTGACCCACAGTTCACAAGCGTAATTTTTGCTACACTACACGTTTTATACTTACTAATTTTATATTATTCATGCAACAGTTGCTTTTAAGGGAAGTTACAGCGTATACAGCCTATGTTGTCCGCTAGGTGACGTTGTATACATACATAAACATACCGTGTTTTTGATGGTTTCTGCAGTTTTCGTACAAATGGATCCTTACTTGCATATTCCTCAAATATAGTGTTTTCATGACTATAAAATCACACGTGAAATACCCCAACGCTTTGTATTTATATCGTTTGGTGTAAAGTAACACATGTAACATAAAGAATGCAGTGTTGTCTACTCGTCCTCGGAATCGTGGTCTGTTTCGTAGTGAAAGTCTGGCTTGCTGGTATTAACGCAGTTCGAGCACTTACAAAAGTCGGTGCATTGGTGTGTTGAGGATTTGCAAGAGCATCTCTGCGTCGAGCATTCACCCACCTTACACTTACATTTCACAGTAAGTAATATGTCGGATGGGGCAGGGTGTTGTGTCACCAAAGAATACCAAGTTCTCCATATTGAACTTCCCATCCATGCCCATTTGGTTGGGGTGCATTAATGAATGGTTCCAGAGCTCTTCTGTAAATAGCAGCCTGATAATTTGCCCGCATTTAGTGTAGACCCAATGCGTTACTGGCTGGTGGCATCTGTTGACCACTAGATTTAGCAGAGCAGAATGACTTAAATCGAGCGTCATTTACACTAGTGGCTAGTGTGTATCCATACAGTTCACAAACAAATTTTTCCAACACGGTATTCAAGCTTTCGTCTAATTAGAAATTTAGACCTAAATGTACAAATGCCTTGATGTATTCATCTCGGCCAATAGCTATACCAAAGGCTTTCTTTTTGCCCTTTCCATAAAAGGCGCTAGTGGAGTCGCATCCCGTAAATGAGTGGAAGCCAATACATGCCTCGGACACGGGAGATGATAAAGCCACGGTTAGTTTTGTAATGTCTAACATTCGCAGCGAATTTTTTGCTCCGGTGAGCAAATAGATCCTGGCGTCAATCTTTGCAGCAAGAGACACGCAGATAATTGCCACATCGGTTTCTGGGAAATTGATAATAACCGAATTGTACGTGCGGGAGGCATGGGCGGCATGAAGTAACATCCGCGTGTCAGCTTCCCCGTGAATGCGTAGGTGGTAATGATCTACTCGATTTTGGTAAAGTTATTCGAACGCTTGTGTGGTAAGGTTGTGTATTGGTAATTTTGCTTTGAATCATTATACCATTTGTAAAGTGTGTACTACCAGCTCCAGTGATAGTTTCTTCACTAAAATCAATATTGTCCCAAACTAGTATCATGGGCGTTTCTTTGTCGAACCCCTTTGGGCCTTTGGAAGTTCGTCCATTTTAAGCGATTGGAGCTGTGCAAGACTAGTTTCCCAACGTAGTGTATTATCATACGAGGCAGAATGGTCAAACTTGTTAAGCAGATTTAGCAACTGTGAGGAGCCAGTTAGATGACGAACGGCAAGACCAAGGCTTAAGCTCTTTGGCGTTTGTTTTTAAACCTTTCGATGCTAAATATCCTGACATACAGATAGTATCTTACGGTAACTTTCTTTCTCGTATTCAACCTCGGATGTTAATACATGTCAATGTTTCCACTACTACTGTATAGAAACCTGTCATAATAAAATATTAGGTATTTGACTAAATATAAAAAGGCATTTGCTTAAACCAATTATAAGCCTAAATTAGGTTATTATTATTTGATATCGGAACCAAGTAGCCTAATCCTACGTGATGTGTCCTATTTTTTATTGCCCTAGGCTATTTATATAAAAGTGATCGGCTCTTTCGGTTCAGACTTTAAGGTAGCAACGATTTGCCGTTTTCTTTAGTTTTGTAATTAAATATAAAAGAATAATAAAATAAATTAAAACAAGAAAACTTTCGTAGATAATTTAGCTTCGGTAACAACCATTCGACGACCGTCAAAATGAACGATTGTGATTGGCTGCGCAGTGTTGACTACATTTTAATATTTCAATGGGGACCACCAATTAATAGTAATTTTAAAAGTAAAAGTAATAAAATACTGCAGGAATTTTAATGGAGAACTTTTATCATGTCATTATAATAATATTTTTAAGCAAATTTAACCGGAAATCAAGTAGTGCCACAACTTTGGGAACGAAGTGTCACGTTACAGCTTTTGGGTTATAGCCTACTAGCACCGGGCCTGGTAGCATGTTAGTAGGGTGTTTGTCGTACCAAGTTTAATTTATTTAATAAATTTGAAGGACAATGCCAACGTTGTTGGCTGTCATTTTCCAATGCACAAAAACTAACGAAATTTACCTACAGGAAAATGCAGGAAAAATCTTTTAAAATCGTTTGTCGTTCTTGCGGCCGTTACTCTTGCATATATTTGCTTGCACCTATCGATGAATAGTTCGAACAAAGGATATCAAAGCAGACTAAAACACCCATTACCTAATATCTACAAACATAGCGTTTCATTTGAAACCAATAAAGTAAAACAAGATATTCTCCCTCCTGAAGTGTTGGATCCAACATCTGCTCTTTATGGGATTCGATATATTGAGGAATATGGAAAACCGTTACAAGGTGATATTAAAACTGAACAGCCGTATTTGAAAGACCCAGCTTATGACTGGCGAACGTATATGCCGGATGTCGCGAGTTCCATTGAAATGTACAAACAGTTGAATCCTGACAACAAACCAGAGTTGGCAACGTGTGCAAATCTAACCAAAGTGATTGTTGATACTCCCGGAAATCTAAATGTTGGGGGGAAGGTCAGTGCAGAATTTATTTTTATATTGATATTTTCTTTTATCTACAGTGTTACGAAAAAAGTTCTGCTTTTTTGTTAAAATGGAAAAACCGTTTCCACGCTGATAATCGTCAGATAAGGTTATGAAATCTTTCAATTTTAGTAATGACCCATTCGAGCGATTTTCAAAATTAATATCATTTTTCAGTCCTTAACAAAGAACGCCATAAAGCGCACAGCGTTTTTGTCAGTACTGTCTACACCATATTAGCTAATATTCCACATCTAATTCATAAGAGCAACCAACTGTCAAAGTTTAAACTTGGTTGAGGTTTTTTGTTCTGTTTATGTTTAGCGCCGAGAATAGAACTGATCTAAATGAACAAAAGAAAATAACCTGAACAAAAGATTTTCAGTAAACAAACGTAAGCCAAGTTCCTCTAAACGAACAAATAAGACATATGCCCCATATCCATTTTTATTTCACTTCATTTTAAATTTTATATATGTAAAAAAGTAGTTTTTTTCAAAAATAAATAAATTACGATATTTATTAATATATAGACATATGGTTATTTTTGTTGGTTCTGGAGCCCATTGGGTTCTGCTTTGTATAAACCATTAATGTTTAAGATTAACTAATGGTTATAAGGTGCCCAGTGAACCCGATTGTTTTCATTTAGGGTACAATCAAAATATGTTTAAAAAATGTAATTATTAACACGTTGTTGAGACTATCTAATTAAGTAAGTGCTTTGCTGTGTGTCACCGTCATAGTGACAATATATATATATATATATATATATATATATATATACATTATTGTAAAGTTATACACTTAACCAACGATTATTTGGGTTTTGTAAGACACTCTTACATCAGGTCGGTATATACATTTTTAAATTGACTTATAATTATTCCATTAAGATTCCGAGCAACTATACAAGCATTTAGTTGTGCTGGAGATGCTAAAACATTTGGTGGGGATTATTTTCGAGCTCGTATTATTCGATCAGAGGATGTGGGCGCTTCTCGACCCAACGGTATTGCGTGTCTCATAACAGACAATTTAAACGGCACGTACACCTTGGAAAGCAAATTACCAATACCCGGATCAATGCAGCTGGAAGTTGTACTCGTATATTCTGTGGAGGGAATCGCTGAACTCATTATCGCCACATCTTTAAGAAGATACTCTGGTACAAGCTACATAACGACATTTGACAATGGCGAAGTGACTGAATGTAATGCAGATTTAACCACCAATAAATTGTAAGTCATTTTGGTTATTCTAAAACGCTTTTAGCCTAGAACGGTGGTAGATGTGTGTTACCATCGTAATTTCATTGACTACAAATCTTGTTTTCTTTTTTTGGATGAAGTTTTACTTTTTAAACCTTATAACTCAGGGCCGTCCAACCAAATGGCCAGCGCGACATTGTTTAACTTGACTGCACTCGGTAAAATTTAGGACGAAATTGCTAATTTTGTACAACCGACATTCGGATTTGCGCAACCACAAATGCTATTGTTGCCATACAATCTTACTTTGTGTAACTAGCAAAATGGTCAATGTTACAGAGAGCTGGATGTCAATCTGTCGCGTAACAATGGTATTTCCCAAATCACTCAGGCATGCAATTAACAATCAGCAAGTAAATTGCGTCATAAAGGGAGTTGTTGAATCACTTAAACTTTGTACTTGCAATTCGCAATTGATTTGTAAACCCGATTAAACCGTAGAAAATTAAAGAGAATTCCGTTTATTATTGTTTAACTGAACAACCAAATCAAAACATAAAAAAACAACTATTTTGATATTTAATTTAGTGCAAAATTAGTGTTTTTTTATATAATATCCAATGAGAAATAAAGGCGTACACATACTTAATGATTTATAATCCTAGCCAGCTATCTTAACTTAAAACGAGACTGCATTTTTTTCATTGACGCATGCTCGTACACTAAGGAACTGTTAAAGGCTCCACACACATATACCGTTTCGCGTCAAAACCTCGCGTCTGCCGTAAAACTCCTTGCGTCGGGTCATGCACACACTCGCGCCAGACAAACGCAAGACGAGAGAAGTGGCTTAATAGCGTCAAACGTCAGAGTTAAAAATGTTTTAACTTTAGCGCAAGACGCAATGGGCAAAAAAACGAAAGAGATACTGTTTTAAGTTGATTATTGTAATAAAAAGGTAGACCAGAGAATACGTAAATAAGGATTATTTAAGTACAGCATTATAACAAATATTTGTTTAGTTGGATTTAAATATAATTTAAACCAAGTTTTAGCACAATTTTGGTATGACACAGATCCAAAAATGTCAAAAACAGATTTTAATATGTTACTTAACTTGGTACAAGCAAGTCCACATCTGTATGATTTAAAAAATCAGTTTTATAAGGATAAGCTGAGAAAAGAAAATACCTCGACTAACATTAGTGGCCAAATAGGAGAACCAGGTACGGTATACCGGTAGTTTATTGTTTAATGTGGTTTTATTTTATGTATGAATTAAAAACACAATGTTTTGTTGAATTTTGCAGTTTAGCATTTATTAGCAGAGGCATGTATGATGATATGGAGAAGTTTAAGAGATAGATTTTCAAGAGACAAAAAAAGCGGATAGTATGAAAGTGAGCGGATCCGGTGCGGCAACGTGTTCAACATGGGAACATGATAAAAATATGCAATTTTTGCAAGTTTACCTCCGTCACCAATTGTAAGTACCGGTATAGGTTTGTATTGTTTATAAAATGTAGCAGGTTTCCATTAAACAATGCAGTTAGCACACATTGCTTGAACCAAGTACGGGTACCAGTAGTTTAATAGGTTTAACAAGTATACTGGTAAAGTAATAACTAACAGGCACACAACACAGGGATAGTTCTGGTAAACTAAACACTCCAACAGAACTATCCATGACGTCAACAATAGATTGCCCTTCGCCTACTGAATCGCTGCAGTCTGCACTACAGCACAAAAAAAAGAAAGCTGGATTTCAAAGTTGATTTGCAGGTGGTTATTTTCATTTTGTACATAACTTGTTCGTGTGTAAACAACTTTTTTACCATTGTACATTAATTTATGTTGCTCTTGCAATGTCTAGTTGAAAATATTCAGATTTATGTGGACCACTACCGGTTATTTTTTTTTTATTAATCGTTATTTGATTCTAGATATCCACAGCTCTAATAACCACTCACTTTATTACTAGGAAGACCTCATTCATATTCTGGAGAGAAATTCTGAATATATGAAAAGTGCAGCTCAGGCCAACATTGTGCAGGATGATATATTTCAGTATTATTATATTTCTTCAGTCATGTACACTGCCTTTTCAAGCTAACTGTGATAGCTAATTTTTCATTTTATAGCACTGTATTGCTCTTTCTTCGTTTGATATTTTGCAATAAAAATAAATATCAAGTAAGTTGTTTGTAATATGGTGTGAGATATATGAAAAGAACATTAGTAAAAAGAGTAGTTATATGTCTAGAAACATGTGACAATAAAGTGAAGAGATAGGACATTTTATTTTGCTTAATTCGTTTTCTACTCGTAAGTCCAATCGTTCAAATGGCCAGTCAACAAAACCACGTGGGAATGTTTTGACGCAATACGTCATCATGAACGCGAGTGTGTGTGCATGGTCTCGCGTCTCTCTAAAACGCAACGCCTGACGAGATGGATGACGAGACGCAAGAAACGCAAAGGATTGCGCAAAACGCTATATGTGTGTGAAGCCCTTTATATTCAAGCTAATTATATATGTACAAATCGCAAACGGGGTAATAATATATGCTTTAGCAGTCGCAGATAGCACCAGATTCGATACGAAATATACAAAAATATATGAAACGGTACGGTTTGCCACCACTAGGCTTATATGCCTAAAGATAATGCTTTTATTTTTATAGCCCATGGTGCACGATATTAGTTAATCAGAGATATATCCGGATTACCCATAATATTCTGAATTACCTTAACACGCATACCATATGAAAATACAACCGTTACGCGTATAGTATAGACAAATCATTTTTCAAACCATACCATGTTTTTTACAATGTTATGCATTAAATCCAACCATTACCATGTTATATGGGATAGATAAACCGAAACGAAGAGGGTGAAGTAGAAAGCACCGGCATTCGACCATAACGGTGATCGAACAAATGTAAATAGCAGTATTAGCAATTCGTATTAATTTATACAAGCAAAGAATCTATTAACTTTGAATACCGTGGCGACAGGCTTGTTTGTAAATAAAATATCAAAAAATGTTTTGTTTTGGTTGTTTAATTAAACATTAAAAAACCGAAATCTTTTTCATTTTATACTGTTTAATCGGATTCACAAATCAATTGCGACTTGCAAGAAGTTTTTTTAGGTGATCTACCAGCTCCCTTTATTACGCAAAACAAGTTAAGGTTTAATTGCATGCCTGAGTGATCTGAGAAATCCAATTCTTACGCGACAGAATGACACCCAGCTCTCCGGAACATCGAACATTTTGCACTTTGTCCAGTTTAAAGGTGTTTGATTGACCGACAAAAGTGTTATACTTTTCTCATTAAAATTCCCATTAAAACTTTTTTATTTCTATCTTTGTCTTATTATAAAACATTATAACCAGTATTGTTTTTAGGTACACTTCTTCGCAGCTTTGTGACTATTCGAATCCCCGAAACAAAGAACCGTGGTTTTGCGCCAAGCCTAAATCAAACCAATGTCCTTTTATCAAGTGGATTACTTTTGATCGGTCAAGCAACGAACCCACCAACTATTTAAAATTCTTTCAAAAAGAAATGCAGATGAATCGAGATCAACCCGTTCAAACGCCTAAATATAAATTTAACGTTTCAGGTGGATACTTTAGGGAAAAGCTCAGTAAATGTACCACTGATAGTAATTTGGATTTAGACATCTCGCGGCCGAATGGTTATATATATAATGGTCATTGGGTGTCGCTAGTGTGCGAAAACAAGCTTAATCCGGATGCTGTATTTCAGTGCTTTCGAAACAAAGTCGTTTACTTCCTTGGCGATTCGACTGTACGACAATTCTTTGAATTTGTCCATACTTACAGGCATCTTAATGTTTTAGGCCCAGATTCTTCTAAAGTGTGGCAGCAACCCAAAATAGCAATTGACAAAGAGAAGAACATTACCTTTTATTACAGATGTCACGGACCTCCTTTGCAAAATCCCGGACCGCCCAGTAGTCGTCCGTATATCAGTGACATTTTAAACGAAATAACTGGTGGACCTGACACTTATATAATCATCACTATTAGTCTACATTTATACTTCTACGAGCCTTCGGTTTTTATTCATCGAATAAAGGGCATTCGTGAATCCGTTGAGAAATTAATCCACAGAAACCCAGGAACCAAGATCATTGTAAAAGGCAACAACGTTTTAACATCACCACAAGAATGGCTTGGCCTTAGATATGATAATATAATGTCTGAAGTGTTTAAAAACATGAATTCCGTAATATTTTTGCGACTTTGGGACATTACGACAGTTTGGCCTCTTAATGATTATCACCCGGGCGGTCCGTCGCTTTCGGAGGAAATATTATATGCATTTGAATTCTTTTGCAGCACCTAGAGTCCTAGACTAAACATTTTAGTGTGATCCGCTTGTTTTTATATATTATACCTTTGTATTATTTTATATAATTGTAACCGCATAGGATATTTAACAGAAAGATTTTAGCTAATTTAAATAAATAAAATTAAAAAGTTTACAACAGAATTTGCACATAAATCATTATATGTTAATAATTTTAGACTTGACTCAAATTGACAATTCGCAATTAGTTAATTTATATTTTCAATCCGGTAAGCGCAACAACCGTGTTGCTTTGACATATTAGTCATTCCCGATAATATACCAATAATTTATTTCGAGCACCCAGGTGTATAGGATAGGATGGGATACTCATGTTTATCCCCGTGAATGAAAAAAACACGGGCGTTTAACACACGGTCAATCGTCAGATCACCTCGCGCCCACCGTCGGTTTACCAGAGCTATTTTAGTATGTTGTTTATAATAGGCACACCCTTCAATTTGGTAGAGCCCATTATGCCGCTGGGTTTAGGCATTGTCCGTTAATTGCCTTTCCCACGGACACCACCGACTTGCATATATCACACAAAAGGCCCATTTAACGGTTAAACTTCCCTTCTATGTAGAAAAAAAAGTTAGATTAAAATCACATGTCCCTATTTAAGAACTACGAAATCTCACATCCAGTCACCTAAAAAAGTATTACATGAAATATATATCAGGTAACATAATATAAAAATGTTAACATTTTAACCAAAGAAGATTTTATAATGTTTTACTTGCAAGTGTAAACTTTAGACTGTTATTTATTTGAGGATGTCGCAGGACTAAAAGTAGAGCTTATTGACCTGCACCACGACAGGCACCATCGTCAACTTTTATTTACAGTGTCACTTGAAGAGTTATAGATGGCGTATAACCAATTAAGACCTCTATGAACGGCAGGATGTGACGAGTGGTACCCTCCATGAGTCATTGTTTTTAAACGAGTGTTTTGCTGAGTAACAATGGTGGTGATTCCCCAATGTTTGTTTTGTTGAAAGCAGCATGTGCTAGGCTTCGCGCCGGTGTTCTCGTTTAGCTGTAAAGTTTTGTAATCGTGGAGCAGTGCTTTGTAAAATAAAGGTGTTGAATGTGCATCTGCTAGCTGTTTTGTTGGAAAAAAGTTGCCGATGTACGAAGGGGTATGGGCTCAAAATTTTTAAACAAAATTTTGTAGGGTTTTGAGTTTAGGTTGCAGATCCAAGCTTCAATTTTGAATTGTGAAAAAATCTAAGACTTCCTATGTCAGGATTTTGAGTGACAGTCGTTTTTGTGAGGTCAGTTTGCATTGGAGAGATAGGGAAAATAATTAGTTGAACGCCTCCTAAATGAAAAACGGGCTATTTTGAATTTTTTGCCAAAATCTCCAAATTTATAGAAATTTGAGTGTGGATAAATGTTACTAGTCAACTGTTTGTCTAA
>CH002949.1:1119819-1137724 GCA_000149265.1 Ciona savignyi
TACACTTAATTACTTATGCTAATTAGCAAAGTAATTAATTAGTCATTTTTTCTCATTTTTGGTTGTTTTCACTCCGGTAGAGGGTCTTTCGGATATTTTTTCAAGAACCTAACTTCGAATGGCTTTTATAAATACCAGACAATCTTTCGATACAGACTGTTAATCCGATTTGTGATATAGGACTGAAAAATGTACTCCTCTTGGTATCCACATGTGTACCTTTTTTTCATATTTTTCAATTTTTGGGCAGGTGTAAAGGCCTAGATGTGTTGTTGGACACTTATGCATACAGAAGATATAAAAACTTACTAATCCAAACCATCCTTGATTGTCAAACATTGGTGAAAGAAGTGGAGGCGGACAAAATGTGGTCACACGAGGCTCAAAGGTGACATTGGGTGTGTTTTTTTACTCAAAAACAACTATTTGTACCCTGGTTATGGACTTTAAACCTTTCAAATTACAGTGAAAAAATGTGCTGAAACTTGTGGAACATCAAGCAGTGAATTTTAATGTGTACGAAGAGTTTCAGTCATCACCAGTGACACTGTCGCCAAATAAAATCTACAGAATGACCACCCTTCAGTCGAAGGCCTGTAATAGCCGAAGCAGTCAACCGAAACGGTTAAAATTTGGACCGGAGTCTCACAGAATGACCTCTACTAGTAAGTTCAAACAGTTTAAACCAAACTGGAACGGTCACCGTTTCCAAGATGGCGTATAACCAATTAAGACCTCTATGAACGGCAGGATGTGACGAGTGGTACCCTCCATGAGTCATTGTTTTTAAACGAGTGTTTTGCTGAGTAACAATGGTGGTGATTCCCCAATGTTTGTTTTGTTGAAAGCAGCATGTGCTAGGCTTCGCGCCGGTGTTCTCGTTTAGCTGTAAAGTTTTGTAATCGTGGAGCAGTGCTTTGTAAAATAAAGGTGTTGAATGTGCATCTGCTAGCTGTTTTGTTGGAAAAAAGTTGCCGATGTACGAAGGGGTATGGGCTCAAAATTTTTAAACAAAATTTTGTAGGGTTTTGAGTTTAGGTTGCAGATCCAAGCTTCAATTTTGAATTGTGAAAAAATCTAAGACTTCCTATGTCAGGATTTTGAGTGACAGTCGTTTTTGTGAGGTCAGTTTGCATTGGAGAGATAGGGAAAATAATTAGTTGAACGCCTCCTAAAGACTTCTGATAAAAAGTAAAAACCAATAATTGGTGATATAGCCATGACATTTCTGCTCCTTTTTGTAACCACGTATCTATCAGTGGCACTGAATCACTGACTGGTTTGTAATAAATCATAGTTTTTTTGTAAAAAAGTAGTAGTGCTGACATTAAAAGTACAGAGATTTTGCTCGTGAGGTTTTCATTTAACTCAGGTTTGGGTCTCGTTTAAAAAAGTGTTTGGGAACCACTGTAGACTCTAAAGCAGTGGTTCCCAACCTTTTTGTCGAGGTGACCCCCTTAAAATATTTCGCAGATTCCGTAACCCACACTTATATTATATCCCAAATGCAAAATTAGAAAGTAAGCACAAAAATGTTTTACTTGCATTTTTTAACAAATCAATGCGATGGTTGACTTTGTAGGTCTGCAGCTAAACGTGTATCATGCTCCCCTTAAGTATTTTTAACAACTTTAAGTCTTGACCGATTTCTGCTGTATAATAATACTAGGCTACTTCCCTACTGGAGTTCCAAATCCAATTTGCAGCTATTGCACGTTTGCAGTCACGTGGTCATAGTTTATGACATCACAATCGACGCATACTGATGCAATAATATCGTACTACAAACAATCCGAATGAAGTGTCAATGAAAAGTTTTACACAGGATGGCACATACTACTAGCGTACCGGTACCCAATCCCACTGACATTCACCTTGTGCTTACATTAGCAACAGCTTCGCGACCCCCTTTAACATGCTTTGCGACCCCTTTAGGGGTCGCGACCCCCAGGTTGGGAACCACTGCCCTAAAGGATAGATTAATCGAGCATAATAAAATGTTATAAGTAATAAAAACACAAAGAATTCAGATTGGTAAAAATACTGTCCCGTCAGTTACGAATACTGGAGCTAATCAATTTTATGTTCTCTGTAAAAAACGAATAATAATATGGAAAATTTGAAACTTCGAGAATACGAAAAGTTTGTTGTGCCGTTGTATACGCGCCTAAGTAATGGTACTCTTTGTATTGTTTAAGAGAAATAACGCTCAGTGTTTAAACGACTTATAAAAATGTATCGTGATGAAATTTTATTTTAAGAGTATCTGTTAATTTACTTGTGGTCAAATTCTTTTTTTTGTATCTTTTTTTTGTATCGGTTATTTTTGTATCGGTTATGTGAAAAAATAACGTTTTGGTTTTTAACGTACATAGGGAAATTCTCTTGGATATATCATCCAAAATTGTGTCTTATGTTTATCTGGATCATGTTGTCTAAAAATGACATAGTTATAAAAAAATGCACTTCCGAAATTATGGGAATTTCTACAACTGTGGTAGTTAATTATTGTTGTGTAAATTTAGGAAATTGCTTGTGTATAGCCACTTAATTTTGGATTTTGACATACTTAGGCCATGTTAGCTATCGTAATCAATCTAGCTATCCTAATCAATTGAATCTATTTGCCCAAGTTTACGAGTGTTTGTCGTTTTTTTATACCCATTCTGCAAATTAAAAAAACGATCGTTAATGTCAGTTATTACCTACCCGTTAATTTTGTTTCCATTAAATTTTTTTGGAAATGTTTTGAAAAAATTAAAACCTTGGACGAGAGTAAACTGAAGCGAAAGAAATTTCGAGCAATTAATAAGCCGGTAAAACTTTAAAGGAGTTAAATATTAAATATTCTGATTACACTTAACAATTACAAAAACTAAATCGCCAAACATAATTATAAGGTCGCACCATTTCCGGGTCTATGAATTAGCTATAGAGATGTTAAACCATTATAGTTGAGAATAAACGAAGATAAACAAAAATGATACTGTAGCCCATTCCCCGTATGACGCGAATCAATATGCGTTACTATCAATTAATATTTACTTTTTACTATCTTATGTTAGCTCAGAGCCCTTTACTGATTAGCAAGACGATACCAGCGAGTTGTAATAAAGTTTGTTAAAAAAAACATCATTTCAGTTAGCAAGTTGGAAAGATTTTTTAAATTTTAATTTGTTTTAGTACGACTTAACTAAAGTTATAAAGAATGCCTATATTGTACTATTAGTTTGTTACCTTATATTAAAGATCCGTGGAAAGTAGTTATAAGGGGACTATGCTGTAACCTTGATTAAGCATTAGTTAGCTTCCTATATATTATACTATGGCCAATACAGGTATTTTTACGTTTTGTAGCTATGTAAATCTTTCATACCGCTGACATCGTAAGATTATTATGGGTCCCATTTGAGAAAATGGGACACCGATTTTTCTTTTTTTAACGTCAAACGTTTCAAAGGCATGTCATGTCGCCCCGACATCTACCAAAAGTATTAATGCAATTTCCATGGGACGATAATAACCAAAAGAGTATTTTTTCTAAAAAACTGTTTTTGAGGGCAAAATCTTATTCTTTAGGGTATTTTACCAAATATATTTTTATTTCGTCTAAGTTTTAAATAGGTGGCTTATACACGTACACTTTAAATTGGAGCAGTTGTTTAAGCGCTATGCCCCAAAATGCAATTTTTTTAAAAAAACTAATTTTTGGTTATTATTTTCGTATATTACTGCTGCGCCGTCCCAAGGGTTTCTGAGCTAACGTTACTGTAAGGTAATATTAATTTAGATATATCCAGCATGTTATATTTTAAGTGTTAAATCAGTTACTAATGCACTTACATTTTACTAAATCTGATTCAAATTGGAGCAGCCATTTAAGCGCTATGTCCCAATAAGCCAGGGATGTCCAACCTTTTATTGTAATGGGCCGCATTGTTACTTAAAATAAATCACTGGGCCGCAGAACCTATTAAATTTCAATAAAAATGGCGCAGGGTTCAAATCAATGGTTTTGAAATGATTTGCGAAATGCGCGGATAAGGAGCGCGCGAAAAAAAGTTTGGTTATGATAAATTGCCTTAAACGACCAGAAAGATATTTATTTCATAAACGAGACAGTACCGTTATTTAGTAGTACAGTAATGATAAATTGCAATAAACGTAAATTCAAAAGGGGCGTGTCGCATCTCGCCAATTATAAATAAAGGAATCGAGGTATATTAGCGCATAATGGCGATTATTGCGATATCATAGCAATGCTTATTATACGCCAATAATGCAAAGTAAAGCCTAGGTAAATAAATAATGTTATGTTAAAGGCAAACGATGTTATATTAACGTGTTGAGGATGTATTATTAAAAGTGCGCGAAATCAGTAACGGTAATTTATATATTTATATTTTCGCGATTTTGTTAAATTTTGTAATTGGCGATCTTTAGAAAATGGTTCGCAAACAGCGATTCGCGATCCCTTAATTTCAACCCTGAATGGGTACATAAAGAAACAATTAAAAAAAATTAAAACAGGGACGAAATAACACACATATAGAAAGAAACAAAAACTTATTTGTGCAATACAAAGTCAATGAGATAAGTGTTTGTCGTCAGTCGGTTTCTTTCTGTAGTTTTGATGTTTACTGCGTCCCTAAAAGCTGACTGATACATTTAAATTAGGCCAAGATTTAAAGTTCAAAATACTACTTGGAGTGAAAATGACTAGCGGGCCGCACAAAAATCTCAGGTGGGCCGCAGTGCGGCCCGCGGGCCGCTGGTTGTTGACATTCCTGCAATAAGCTATTTTTTAGAAAATAATACCGTTTTGTTTTTTAACATGCCATGGGAAATCCCATGCATTTATCACCCAAATTTTGGTTTCTGTATATCTAGACCATATTGTCTAACAAAGTTTAATTGCGATTCCCATATCCCTTTTGGTAGATGTCGGGGCGACATGAAATGCCTGTTAAGCGTTCGAATGAAAAAACGAAAAAAAACGACAAAAACAATATGTGTCCCATGGGACCCATAATTACCTAAGGAGTTATGTTTAATTTTATCATAGACGTGCCTTTCTCTATATTGGAGTAGGTATATTTAATTAAAGTCGTATCAGTCTACTTCGTCCGGCAATGTGTAGCTAGTTGGTGGACGAAGGACCAGTAATCCATCGAATCTCCATCAATTTTTAGGACGATTGGTTTAGGTAGGTAGCGTTCACCTAACTCTTGGCGGTTTATTTGTTGAAGTGGGAAATCTCGTCGGATACGAGTCGTTAATAGTTGTGTACATCGTTGGTGATTGCCCATTAGGGAACGATTAACATATCGGGGCGGTGGGTTCTGATGCTGTGTCGTCGCGCTTTCTCTTTCGTCGCTCACCCGGATGTCGGACGGAAACGGTGGCGATAGACGTTAGGTTGGGAAGAGGTGACAGAATGTTAGCTTTTATGCACATTATGGGTTGGGTGTATAAGGGTGTAAAGTTGCGGTGGGTGCGTTGTGGTTAGTGTTATATCGTTGCGTGATTGTTCAGTGAATATATGGTCTAATAATGGGTCGTGGCAAGATGATTCAAAGCTGTTAAAACAAATAATTTTTTCATTCAATACCTTCGTGACTAAATTACCGTATCAAACCATACGCGTTCACTTGGCCTTGTCTTTGTCGCGTAATGACGTTGTATGGTTTAGTGCCCTTGAGTGCCAATATTAGCCTTCTTTGGAATATACATTACACATATGTATTGAGACGAATAGGTGAGTGGAGTATCAGAGCTGATAGTCAGTCTTAAAACTATGAAAGTTTAACTGAGTACTAGTAGAGTAGCTTGAAACATTTTTGCTTACCAAGCACGTAAATTTCCAATTTTTTAATAACTATAACTGAATTTGCTTAAAGTAGAATATACATTTTAGGAAAGAATTATAGTATTTAAGGATGTCTAAACTGTACATACAAGCAACCATGTTTGGATATGGGTTTTTACTTCTATCAATGATTGTGGTACTGTGACCACGATAATTTCATCAAACACAGTCAGTTTTGAAATATCAAAATGAATATGTGTGAGTAACTCGATTAACTAAAGCAAAATAGTAAGCAGCATGTTAAGGAGATATTTAGTGTGCTTTCATAACCTCATAATTAAAAAAAATCTACAGAGATGTGAGACGTTTTATATATTTTGGATGGGTGACTGTGTTGAATTCCGCTGTAGCTACTTTTTGAAAAGTCAATTAATAAAACGAATAACTTACAAGACTAAAATTGAAATCGTATCGAGAACTCCTTTCTGTCCTTAAAAAAACGTTACGGACAGTGGACACAAAAATAGAAAGGAAAAAATGTTTGGACCATAATTATCAACCCTCGTGGCATTAACATACAATTTATGAATAACCAAAACGATAAATATTTTAGTAGCCTATGATGTTTGTATTTGTTTATTTCAGCTTGTATCGATCCAAATCGCCCTGGTTCTGTTTAAAGTAAAGTAGTCGTGATATGTAGCATGCAGGGCCGGTTTTAGGCCGATTTGACCGATTAGATCAAATTGGGCTCCGCACCTTGAAGGGGCCCCGTGCTAGCGGGGGTCTTTCTGTATTACGAGGTTTAAAATACTACTGAAACGTAAAATAAAAAGTGAAATAATATTCTTTCTCATAATATCAATTTGTTATGCATCGTAACTAAGTCAAATTTATATTTCTGTGTCTGCCTGTTACGTCATAATGAACATGGTTGCTTGCTTGCAATCCTTCGTTCTCTTAAACTTTAAAGTGACTTTAAAATTTAAAGTGTGTCGTATTAAGACTTGAAGCAAGCTTAATCATAAATGTAGTTTTTTGTGCTTAATCGTTTAACTTAGTTATAGTTGCAGGTCTAGTTGTGTTAAGTCATACAGTATTAAAGAAATAGTTTCTTAACTGTATTTTGTGATATATAAACACCCATAAATTTTGCTATGAAGAGTAGGGGCCCCGCCATGACATTTCTAATTGGGTCCCGCGGTTCCTATAGGCCATAAGCCAAACCTATAAAAAAGCGCTAAAAATAGATTGGTTCCCACATCTCTGGCACTTCATGTTGTATACATTTTTGAATTCGCATTGACTTACTTATTAACATACTAAAAGTTCTCCTCAAAATATCCTGCAGTTTTTCCGCTAAGGTGGGGTTTTCTGCACGGTAGTACAGTGGATATTTAGGCCAAGTGGAAGTAAAAAAACGTTTATTTAGTTTTGTGACCCACAGTTCACAAGCGTAATTTTTGCTACACTACACGTTTTATACTTACTAATTTTATATTATTCATGCAACAGTTGCTTTTAAGGGAAGTTACAGCGTATACAGCCTATGTTGTCCGCTAGGTGACGTTGTATACATACATAAACATACCGTGTTTTTGATGGTTTCTGCAGTTTTCGTACAAATGGATCCTTACTTGCATATTCCTCAAATATAGTGTTTTCATGACTATAAAATCACACGTGAAATACCCCAACGCTTTGTATTTATATCGTTTGGTGTAAAGTAACACATGTAACATAAAGAATGCAGTGTTGTCTACTCGTCCTCGGAATCGTGGTCTGTTTCGTAGTGAAAGTCTGGCTTGCTGGTATTAACGCAGTTCGAGCATTCACAAAAGTCGGTGCATTGGTGTGTTGAGGATTTGCAAGAGCATCTCTGCGTCGAGCATTCACCCACCTTACACTTACATTTCACAGTAAGTAATATGTCGGATGGGGCAGGGTGTTGTGTCACCAAAGAATACCAAGTTCTCCATATTGAACTTCCCATCCCATGCCCATTTGGTTGGGGTGCATTAATGAATGGTTCCAGAGCTCTTCTGTAAATAGCAGCCTGATAATTTGCCCGCATTTAGTGTAGACCCAATGCGTTACTGGCTGGTGGCATCTGTTGACCACTAGATTTAGCAGAGCAGAATGACTTAAATCGAGCGTCATTTACACTAGTGGCTAGTGTGTATCCATACAGTTCACAAACAAATTTTTCCAACACGGTATTCAAGCTTTCGTCTAATTAGAAATTTAGACCTAAATGTACAAATGCCTTGATGTATTCATCTCGGCCAATAGCTATACCAAAGGCTTTCTTTTTGCCCTTTCCATAAAAGGCGCTAGTGGAGTCGCATCCCGTAAATGAGTGGAGGCCAATACATGCCTCGGACACGGGAGATGATAAAGCCACGGTTAGTTTTGTAATGTCTAACATTCGCAGCGAATTTTTTGCTCCGGTGAGCAAATAGATCCTGGCGTCAATCTTTGCAGCAAGAGACACGCAGATAATTGCCACATCGGTTTCTGGGAAATTGATAATAACCGAATTGTACGTGCGGGAGGCATGGGCGGCATGAAGTAACATCCGCGTGTCAGCTTCCCCGTGAATGCGTAGGTGGTAATGATCTACTCGATTTTGGTAAAGTTATTCGAACGCTTGTGTGGTTAGGTTGTGTATTGGTAATTTTGCTTTGAATCATTATACCATTTGTAAAGTGTGTACTACCAGCTCCAGTGATAGTTTCTTCACTAAAATCAATATTGTCCCAAACTAGTATCGTGGGCGTTTCTTTATCGAACCCCTTTGGGCCTTTGGAATTTCGTCCATTTTAAGCGTTTGGAGCTGTGCAAGACTAGTTTCCCAACGTAGTGTATTATCATACGAGGCAGAATGGTCAAACTTGTTAAGCAGATTTAGCAACTGTGAGGAGCCAGTTAGATGACGAACGGCAAGACCAAGGCTTAAGCTCTTTGGCGTTTGTTTTTTACCTTTCGATGCTAAATATCCTGACATACAGATAGTACCTTACGGTAACTTTCTTTCTCGTATTCAACCTCGGATGTTAATACATGTCAATGTTTCCACTACTACTGTATAGAAACCTGTCATAATAAAATATTAGGTATTTGACTAAATATAAAAAGGCATTTGCTTAAACCAATTATAAGCCTAAATTAGGTTATTATTATTTGATATCGGAACCAAGTAGCCTAATCCTACGTGATGTGTCCTATTTTTTATTGCCCTAGGCTATTTATATAAAAGTGATCGGCTCTTTCGGTTCAGACTTTAAGGTAGCAACGATTTGCCGTTTTCTTTAGTTTTGTAATTAAATATAAAAGAAAAATGAAATAAATTAAAACAAGAAAACTTTCGTAGATAATTTAGCTTCGGTAACAACCATTCGACGACCGTCAAAATGAACGATTGTGATTGGCTGCGCAGTGTTGACTACATTTTAATATTTCAATGGGGACCACAATTAATAGTAATTTTAAAAGTAAAAGTAATAAAATACTGCAGGAATTTTAATGGAGAACTTTTATCATGTCATTATAATAATATTTTTAAGCAAATTTAACCGGAAATCAAGTAGTGCCACAACTTTGGGAACGAAGTGTCACGTTACAGCTTTTGGGTTATAGCCTACTAGCACCGGGCCTGGTAGCATGTTAGTAGGGTGTTTGTCGTACCAAGTTTAATTTATTTAATAAATTTGGAGGACAATGCCAACGTTGTTGGCTGTCATTTTCCAATGCACAAAAACTAACGAAATTTACCTACAGGAAAATGCAGGAAAATCTTTTAAAATCGTTTGTCGTTCTTGCGGCCGTTACTCTTGCATATATTTGCTTGCACCTATCGATGAATAGTTCGAACAAAGGATATCAAAGCAGACTAAAACACCCATTACCTAATATCTACAAACATAGCGTTTCATTTGAAACCAATAAAGTAAAACAAGATATTCTCCCTCCTGAAGTGTTGGATCCAACATCTGCTCTTTATGGGATTCGATATATTGAGGAATATGGAAAACCGTTACAAGGTGATATTAAAACTGAACAGCCGTATTTGAAAGACCCAGCTTATGACTGGCGAACGTATATGCCGGATGTCGCGAGTTCCATTGAAATGTACAAACAGTTGAATCCTGACAACAAACCAGAGTTGGCAACGTGTGCAAATCTAACCAAAGTGATTGTTGATACTCCCGGAAATCTAAATGTTGGGGAAAGGTCAGTGCAGAATTTATTTTTATATTGATATTTTCTTTTATCTACAGTGTTACGGAAAAAGTTCTGCTTTTTTGTTAAAATGGAAAAACCGTTTCCACGCTGATAATCGTCATATAAGGTTATGAAATCTTTCAATTTTAGTAATGACCCATTCGACCCATTTGAAATTAATATCATTTTTCAGTCCTTAACAAAGAACGCCATAAAGCGCACAGCGTTTTTGTCAGTACTGTCTACACCATATTAGCTAATATTCCACATCTAATTCATAAGAGCAACCAACTGTCAAAGTGTAAACTTGGTTGAGGTTTTCCGTTCTGTTAATGTTTATCGCTGAGAATAGAACTGCTCTAAATGAACAAAAGAAAATAACCTGAACAAAAGATTTTCAGTAAACAAACGTAAACCAAGTTTCTGTAAACGAACAAAAGAGACGTATGCCCCATATCCATTTTTATTTCACTTTATTTTAAATTTTAAATATTATGCTAAATATATATGTGAAAAAGTAGTTTTTTTCAAAAATAAATAAATAACGATATTTCATGAATATATATACACATATGGTTTTTTTGGTTCTGGAGCCCATTGGTTTTTGCTTTGTATAAACCATTAATGTATAAGATTAACCAAGAGTTACAAGGTGCCCAGAGAACCCCATTGTTTTCATGTCAAGTTATACACTTAACCAACGATTATTTGGGTTTTTGAAGACACTCTTACATTAGGTCAGTATATACATTTTTGAATTGCCTTTAAATTATTCCATCAAGATTTCAAGCAACTATACAAGCATTTAATTGTGTTGGAGATGCTAAAACATTTGGTGGGGATTATTTTCGAGCTCGTATTATTCGATCAGAGGATGTGGGCGCTTCTCGGCCCAACGGTTATTGCGTGTCTCATAACAGACAATTTAAACGGCACGTACACCTTGGAAAGCAAATTACCAATACCCGGATCAATGCAGCTGGAAGTTGTACTCGTATATTCTGTGGAGGGAATCGCTGAACTCATTATCGCCACATCTTTAAGAAGATACTCTGGTACAAGCTACATAACGACATTTGACAATGGCGAAGTGACTGAATGTAATGCCGATTTAACCACCAATAAATTGTAAGTCATTTTGTTTATTCTAAAACGCTATTAGCCTAGAACGGTGGTAGATGTGTGTTACCATCGTAATTTCATTGACTACAAATCTTGTTTTCTTTTTTTTGGATAAAGTTTTACTTTTTGAATTGTAGAATGCAGAGGCGTCCAGCCTGTGTTTAGCGAATGGCTTCTAAATGGCCAGCGCGACATTGTTAAGCTTGACTGCATTCGGTAAAATTTAGGACGAAATTGCTAATTTTGTACGACCGAAATTCGGATTTGCGCAACCACAAATGCTATTGTTGCCACACAATCTTACTTTGTGTAACTAGCAAAATGTTAAATGTTCCGGAGAGCTGGATGTCAATCTGGCGCGTAACAATGGTATTTCCCAAATCACTCAGGCATGCAATTAACAATCAGCAAGTAAATTGCGTCATAAAAGGAGCTGTTGAATCACTTAAACTTTGTACTTGCAAGTCGCAATTGATTTGTAAACCCGATTAAACCGGAGAAAATTAAAGAGAATTCCGTTTATTATTGTTTAACTGAACAACCAAATCAAAACATAAAAAACCAACTATTTTGATATTTAATTTAGTGCAAAATTAGTGTTTTTTTTAAAATAATATCCAATGAGAAATAAAGGCGTACACATACTTAATGATTTACAATCCTAGTTAGCTATCTTAACTCAAACCGAGACTGCCTTTTTTTCATTGACGCATGCTCGTACAATAATGAACTGTTATATTCAAGCTAATTATATATGTACAAATCGCAAACGGGGTAATAATATATGCTTCAGCAGTCGCAGATAGCACCAGATTTGATGCGAAATATACAAAAACATATGAAACGGTACGATTTGCGACCGCTAGGCTTATATGTTTAAAGATAATGCATTTATTTTTATAGCCCATGGTGCACGATATAAAATAATGAGAGATATACCCTGATTACCCATAATATTCTAATTTGCCTTACCACGCATACCATATAAAAATATACGCTAAATGCATAATGTGCTTAATCGCGTACTTGAACGCGTATCATATAAAAATACAACTGTTACCCGCGTATAGTATGGACCAATCATTTATCAAACCATACCATGTTTCTTACTATGTTATGCACTAAATCCAATCATTACCATGTTATGTGGGATAGACCGAAACGAAGAGCGTGAGGTAGAAAGCACCGGCATTCGACCATAACAGTGACCGAACAAATCTAAATAGCATCCTTGGCAATTCGTATTGAATTATACAAAGAATCTATTAATTTTGAATACCTAGGCGACAGGTTTTTATGTAAATGAAATATCAAAAATGTTCCGTTTTGGTTGTTCAATTAAACATTGAAAAACTGAAATCTCTTTTATTTTATTTAGTTTAATAGAGTTTACCCATTAATTGCGACTTGCAAGAACAAAGTTTAGGTGATCTACCAGCTCCCTTTATTACGCAAAACAAGTTGAGGTTTAATTGCATGCCTGAGTGATTTGAGAAATCCCATTGTTACGCGACAGATTGACACCCAGCTCTCCGGGACATCAAAATTTTGCACTTTGTCCAGTTTAAAGGTGTTTGATGGACAGACAAAAGTGTTATGCTTTTCTCATTGAAATTCCCATTAAATTTTTTTTCTTTTTTATCTTTGTTTTATTTTAAAACATTATAACAGTATTGTTTTTAGGTACACTTCTTCGCAACTTTGTGATTATTCGAATCCCCGAAACAAAGAACCGTGGTTTTGCGCCAAGCCTAAATCAAACCAATGTCCTTTTATTAAATGGATTACTTTTGATCAGTCAAGCAACGAACCCACCAACTATTTAAAATTCATTCAAAAAGAAATGCAGATGAATCGAGATCAACCCGTTCAAACGCCTAAATATAAATTTAACGTTTCAGGTGGATACTTTAGGGAAAAGCTCAGTAAATGTACCACTGATAGTAATTTGGATTTAGACATCTCGCGGCCAAATGGTTATATATATAATGGTCATTGGGTGTCGCTAGTGTGCGAAAACAAGCTTAATCCGGATGCTGTATTTCAGTGCTTTCGAAACAAAGTCGTTTACTTCCTTGGCGATTCGACTGTACGACAATTCTTTGAATTTGTCCATACTTACAGGCATCTTAATGTTTTAGGCCCAGATTCTTCTAAAGTGTGGCAGCAACCGAAAATAGCAATTGACAAAGAGAACAACATTACCTTTTATTACAGATGTCACGGACCTCCTTTGCAAAATCCCGGACCGCCCAGTAGTCGTCCGTATATCAGTGACATTTTAAACGAAATAACCGGTGGACCTGACACCTATATAATTATCACTATTAGTCTACACCTATACTTCTACGAGCCTTCGGTTTTTATTCATCGAATAAAGGGCATTCGTGAATCCGTTGAGAAATTAATCCACAGAAACCCAGGAACCAAGATCATTGTAAAAGGCAACAACGTTTTAACATCACCACAAGAATGGCTTGGCCTTAGATATGATAATATAATGTCTGAAGTGTTTAAAAACATGAATTCCGTAATATTTTTGCGACTTTGGGACATTACGACAGTTTGGCCTCTTAATGATTATCACCCGGGCGGTCCGTCGCTTTCGGAGGAAATATTATATGCATTTGAATTCTTTTGCAGCACCTAGAGTCCTAGACTATACATTTTAGTGTGATCTACTTGTTTTTATATATTATACCTTTACATTATTTTATATAATTGTAACCGCATAGGATATTAAACAGAAATATTTTAGCTATTTTAATTAAATAAAATTTGGAAAGTTTACAACAGAATTTGTACATAAATCATTATATGTTAATGATTTTAGACTTTACTCAAATAGGCATATCGCAATTAGTTAATTTATATTTTTTAATCCGATAAGCGCAACAACCGTTTCTTTGACATATTAGTCATTACCGATATTGAACCAAACTTATTTCGAGCACCCAGGTGTATAGGATGGGATATTCATGTTTATCACCGCGAATGGAAAAACCAAGGGTGTTTGACACACGGGCAATCGTCAGACCACCCAGCGCCCATCGTCGGGTTACCAGAGCTATTTCAGTGTGTTGTTTATGATAGAAACACCCTTCAATTTGGTAGAACCCATTAATCCGCTGGGTTAAACCAATGTCGGTTAAGTGCCTTTCCCACGGACACAACCGACTCGTTAGCGACCAGTTTTGCACCTACAACCTTTTGGTTGGAAGGCGTCGCACTAAACCGCCAGACTAACCGGTCGGACAACATTTCGCAATCTTTCCTTATACGGCAGACAGGCTAGCCTTTCTATGATATTTTGGTCAAGGTGCTACATTACAAAAAGTAGTATGTCTTTTCGCCGTACCTACTACACCAGGCGTAGCAGAACATGAGACGTACTTACTAAAACGTACTTTCAATTTAGATTTGTAATCAACTTCTTCGTTAAGTATTTAATTAGCTGCATTTTCAATGCGCCCTTTAAAATATTTCACACAAAAGGCCCATTTAACGTTTAAACTTCCCTTCTATGTTGAAAAAATGTAAGATTAAATCACATGGCCCAATTTAAGAACTACGAAAAATGTTAACAATATAACCAAAGGAGATTTTATAACGTTTTACTTGCAAGTCTAAACTTTAGACTATTACTTCTTTGAGGATGTCGCTGGACAACAAGAAGAGCTTATTGACCAGCACCACGTAAACTTTAATTTTCAGTGTCACTTGGAGAGTTCTTGACTTCTGGTAAAAAGTAAAAAACCAATAATTGGTAATGAAGCCATGAAATGTCTGCTCCCTTTTGTATCCACGTTTTTATGCGACCAAGAATTTTTGGCGCTGACGGTGGTTAAAATCAAGTAAGTGGTTCTCAATCCTGGCCACGACCAGCGCATTACACTCAGCAAAATAGAGCCATGCATTGTAGATATTATAAAGGAGACATCTCAGTTTCATCAGTCTCACCAAATCACTGACTGGTTTGTAATAAATCATTGTTTCATGAAAAAAAGTAGTAGTGCTGACAATAAAAGTACAATATTGAGTTTTTTTTCGTGAGGTTACCACTTTTGACTCTAACGGATAGACTAATTGATCATAACAAAATATTATAAGTAAAAACAATTTAGAAAATCACCAATATTTATATAACTATAACTAAGGCCTTATTTTTGCATACCATACTGTTGTGTGCTGTTGCATATTATATAAATTGTGGTAAGTCGCTTATTCCAAAATTGTTAGAATATGTGTATGTGTATAGATGTCAAGTAGAAATTACTATTTAATATAAAAATCATGTGCAGTTTTTATCCCTTTTGCCTTCCGTCAGATCAAAAGGAGCGGTTTCGATATGTTTATTATGCATTTGTATTACAAATCAAATAATATCTATGTTCGATTTTCCCCTTAGTAACGGTCCGTAACGTTATTTTGATAAAGCTTACAAACTGGTTTGGTAACAAAATTTGGTTTCAAGAAACGAAATTTTGTTCCTAAATATTATTGCGTACAAACTAGTTTGGGAACGAAGTTAAAATATTTCATACAAAACCGTCATTCAATATATATGCGGAAGCAAAATAAATCACAGATGGGCAAGCATTCAAATACAACTATATTTTTGACATTTATTAACAAAAAATGCACTAAGTTTTAGCGCTAATGTGCTAAACCTTTGTTTATTTTTCAATAAAAATGCTACATATGCATATACACAAAATTAGGAAAAGTAATTACGGATCTGTTCTTCATGAAAAATAGATTTCTGCTCATATTGCAGATAAAAGCAACTTGTTTTATTACAAACGTTTAGGCAAAATACATAAGCCATCACAAATATATATAAAAAAAGAGTAGATGTTAAATGGTATTTAGGAAGTATTTAATAAAGCGAGTACATGCTTTAAGGTATTTATGTAGTACACATGGGTATTTAATCTTTTTCTATCTATCAAATTGGTTTTAAAATGGGGCTCATTAGTCGTCGCCACGGTCGGGAAGAGAGGGAACCAAAGGGTCATCCTTAAGTACACCGGATAAGTCATTGTATTCCAGTTTTGTTTGCCTAACATTGACGGTTTAGGCATTTTTATGTGATCCGACCTATTTAAAGGTTTAGGTCATGTTCCCGTGGCTTTAAGAGGGCCTTGCCAGAGCGGAAGACAAGTCTGGATCGGTGCATGGTGCAGGCAGCAAGTGGTCGTATCAAGGATTTCAAATATTACCGTGTCCTTCTGTCTGTCCCACTTGTCTGTGTAACCCTGTTTTCAACTAATTAGGTTATTGTAAAATTTAAGTTTTAAAGCTTTTTAAACATGTTAAAGATTGATACAATTTATATTAAAAATAAAGGAATTTCATTCATATCTTTGATGTTATTAAATTCATGTACTAATGCAGATTGTTTAGGTGAGCATCAGACCATTTATTGTTACTCACAAGTTTCCAAAATCAAAGTAGGCAAAAAAACTATTTTTTGGTTAAATTACAACCTTGTGCCATAAAAACAAATATCCGTTGCAAAAATACAAAGACTATCAGAGTGTATAAATCTGATAGTTCGTGTTTAAATACTGTTTACTGTTAAACAAGGCATTCCAAAAGAAATTGATTTGGCTTCATGGGAATATATTTATTTATATACCTTTGATTACCCTACTTTCAGCGCAACAACTCACAATACACTAGGCAACAATCATAATTAATAAATAAGATATATGATGTTGTTTGCAATTACAAAGGCATGTAATACAGATGTTAATAAACAGGTTAACATAAGAAGCACAGTAGTACACAAAGTGGGGACCGTTGCATATATGCAACTTGTAGGATTCAACAGGGACGGCCCTGCCCTACGTTGCCAACCCTTTGTTGACACATTCAGCTGTTCAGCGTAACTTAAACAGTAATTGTCTCTACCACAAAACACTCTCTGTGTCAGTCGTATAATTCCTATATAGCAAAAGCAAGGATATAGCAATTGGAAATTAATAACAACAAATGTCCGAACGCTTAGTCTAGTAGTTAGTGCGACGCCTTACATCCGAAAGGTTGCAGCTTCGAAATTGGTCGCTAGCTAGTTGGTTGTGTCCTTGGGCAAGGCACTTCACGGGCGTTGCCTGAACCCAGCGGAATAATGGGTTCCACCAAATTAAAGGAATGTCTCAATTATACAACACACTGTAATAGCTCCGATAACCCGCACTTCCACAACACGTTGAATAAACTACGTACTGTTAATTGGTTGACACTTTAAAGGTTTTACTTTATTGTGACTTGAAATGTGCAGAGAGTGGTTGTATAAAGGATTTCAAATATCAACCAGTTCTTCTGTCTGTCCCATTTGTCTGTGTAACCCTGTTTTCAAATAATTAGGTTATTGTAAAATTTAACTGTCAAAATATTTTATATACCTTTAAAATTGAGTCAATTTATATTAAAAATAGATTTTCATTCATATCTTTGATGTAATTAAATTCAAGAACATTAAATGTTACTGACGAGTTACTAAAGTAAAAAAGGGTAAAAAATCGCATATGGATTTTGAGATTAAATTGCACACTTGTGACGTAAGAACAAATTTATGTTGCAAAAACATAAATGATTTCGGTGCCTCTTTTGCTCCTCAAGCCTCTCGAGATCGCAGCAGCAGTAGGGATTCATCCACCTCCTCCACATCGTGCTGTGAGGACTTCAGGAGAGCATCCGAGCGCAGGTTGAGTGTGCGGGAGCTCGCCGATAACATCAACCGGA
>CH002949.1:1137824-1150045 GCA_000149265.1 Ciona savignyi
TTTTACTTTATTGTGACTTGAAAGGTGCAGCGAGTGGTTGTATAAAAGATTTCAAATATCAACCAGTTCTTCTGTCTGTCCCATTTGTCTGTGTAACCCTGTTTTCAAATAATTAGGTTATTGTAAAATTTAACTGTCAAAATATTTTATATACCTTTAAAATTGAGTCAATTTATATTAAAAATAGATTTTCATTCATATCTTTGATGTAATTAAATTCAAGAACATTAAATGTTACTGACGAGTTACTAAAGTAAAAAAGGGTAAAAAATCGCATATGGATTTTGAGATTAAATTGCACACTTGTGACGTAAGAACAAATTTATGTTGCAAAAACATAAATACTATCAGATTGTATAAATCTGATAGTTTGTGTTTAAATACTGTTTATTGTTAAACAAGACATTCTATCAGAAGATGATTTGGCTTCATTAGAATATAACTATTTATATAACTTTGATAATATTGAGGCTCTAGGTAAAAGTCATAATTAAAAATGATATGTATTATATTGTTTGCATTAACAAAGGCATGTCATACAAGATTAAAATAAACAGGTTAATAGAAAAAGCACAGTAGTAGACAACTAGACAAGTGATTAGAGTTCATATTCAACTTATTATTTTTAAAAATGACTGAACACATTGGTATATGGTGAGTTGAGTAAATGTAGCTTCGGTGCAAACCCTCTTTTTACACCAGTTGCAAGCGTTAAACCACAACATGTTGGAATGTTTACATTATTACAGACCAAATGGTCACTGTGAATTTACATGCACATAACTGAACTGGTGTAATGGTTGGATAATAACTATCATCAATGCCTCTCAATCAGAAAATAAATAACCAGGTTTCTGTAGTTTAAGCATACCTTTACTTAGCAGTTAACATACTCAACAAGGTCAAATAATAATACTTGAACTACGTACTTTTATTTAGCTTTAGTTGATAGGGACCAGTTGACACTTAAATGTATCATCATTTGCTTTGGCCTCCTTAATGTTTTGAATCTACAGAGTCAGGTGTAACTGTATTGCTGATAAAAAAACTTAAACAGTGTATGGTGCAAGCAGGAGTGGTTGTTTAAAGGATGACAATAATCATTAAGTTCTTCTGTCTGTAGAGCAGTTGAGCCACTTGCAACTTCATTAACAGATAATTCAGAAGAAGGAATTCTGCCCCATCTGAAGATATATATATATATATATATAATAGCATTGAAGAACTTGAAGTTTCAATTATGGTAGTTGGGCAGGCAAGTTTAGCCTACTTCACTAGATAACTCAGCACTTTTCACGGGTATTGTTTTGTAATATTTACCGTATAACCTTTTATATATAAACATCATAAATTCTAGGATATCATGTTATAATGCTGTTATGTTTAAATCGTTTGTGTTAAACCAAATATTATGAAAAAAATGACTGTAAATGTAAATTAACTGGTGGCGACTAATGGGATGGATCGGACTAGAATGTCTAGCCTACCAAAAAGATAATTAGCAAGAATTGAAATTGATTAAGCTAAAATATATATATTTATATATATAATTATGGTAGCGTCAAAATGGTAGCTCGTATAAAAAATAATCTGTGAATACCTAACACTGATAGCCTACCTAAAACATTAGGCCTAAAAATAGATTAAATTCTTTAAAAGCGTTTTGCCTAATTTTTTATAGTGCACATGAAGACCAAACCCAGCATTATTTGATCGTAAAAAAATATAACGCGGTTTGTTTTAACTGCCGTGCTTAATAAGCTTGGGAGAAAAGTGTCGTAATAAAATATCCACACAGAAGTAAATTTTATACGAATGCAATCATATTTCATAAATCTTAGGTTTATATAAATCGACAAGTTTTTGCAGTAAATTGGTAAATTTTAAAAGAATGGTGCGGTGTACATACAGGAACGTGTAACCAAAAAAGCAACTTACTATCTTTCTTACATTTTAAACGAAACCACTTAAGGCTCAAGTGTTACTAAATTTCTTCTATATTTTTTGCAACGTGGTTTCAAAGAGCTTTTATATATCTTAAACAACGTTTGTATGGTGTAAATGGATGAAATTCGGAAGACTCGTGCAATGTACATAGGGAAACTTGTAACCAAAAAATCAACTTGCTATCTTACCTATATTTTAAACGAAACCATTTAAAGCTCACACGTCAATCAATTTCTTCTATGTTCTTCAACGACATGGTTTCAATGAGCTTTTATATATCTTAAACAACGTATTTCTGTAGTAAACGGATGAAATTTGGTAGACTGGTGAAATGTACACACATGAACTACCTTACAAAAAATAAAACCGCTATCTTATTTATATTTTTAACGAAATCAATCAACGCAACGCGTTAGCGTAAATAATCCGAAAAAAACCTTTACTTCATACAGCTTAGGTATATATAAATCGACAATTGTTTGCAGTAGATTTTTAAAATTTGGAAGTATGATGCAATCTACATACAAGAACTAGTAATCAAAAAATCAACTTGCTACCTTCTTTATACCTCAAATGAAACCATTTAAAGCTCACACGTCAATCAATTTCTTCTAAATACGTCAACGATGAGGTTTGAAACGGCTTTTATTTATCTTAAACAACGTATTTTTGTAGTAAATAGATGATATTTGTAAGACTGGTGCAGTGTACACACATAAACTATGTTACAAAAAATAAACCCGCTATCTTATTTATATTTTTAACGCAAGCAATCAACGCACCACGTTAGCGTCAATATTTCGTAAAGGACTTTAATTCCTACAGCTTAGGTACATACAAATCGACAATTTTGAAGTAGAATTATTGCAATTTGGAATACGGGTGCAAACAAGAACTTGGAACCAAATAATCAACTTGCTACCTCATTTATATTTTAAACGAAACCATTTATTATTTCAAGTAACGATATTTTGTAACGGTATTTCGTTCTTAAATGAAATAGCTTAGAATCTGATTTGATAACGAAATTTGGTTTCATGTAACGATATTTTGTACCGCTATTTCGTTCTTAAATGTAACAGTTTACAATCTGGTTTGGTAACGAAATTTGGTTTCAAGTAACGATATTTTGTAACAGTATTTAACTCTTAAATGTAACAGCTTACAATCTGATTTGGTAACGAAATTTGGTTTCAAGTAACGATATCTTGTAACGGTTTTTTGTTTAATGATATAGCTTACATCGCTAATTTAATATCGAATTTTGGTGTCAAGAAACGATATTTTATAACGGTATTTCGTTCTTAAATGACAAAAATTAGACCAAGATATAAAAACGCTGTTTCTAACCCCATCGTTGACAAATATAAAGGAAATTGAGGAAAGTTTGAACCTTAAAGGGTTTCTTTTGAAATGTAAATTAGATAACAAGTTGTTTTGTTGATTACAAGTTAATGTATGAACACTGCACCAGCTTCAAAGTTTCATCCTTTTAGTACAAAATTAAGATAAATAAAGTTTTTTTCAAACCACGTCGTTAAAAAATAAATCTAAGAAATTAAGTGACGTATGAGCATTAAATGGTTTCGTTTAAAATAAAAATGACATATCAAGTTCATTTTTTGGTTACAAGTTCCTGTATGAACACAACACCAGTCTTCAAAATTTTATCATTCTACTGGAAAAAATTGTCTATTTATATATACCTAAGGTATATGAAGCATAGGCTTTTGCGAAATATTTACGCTTACGTGTTGCGTTGATTGCTTTCGTTTGAAATAAAAATAAGATAGCGGGTTTATGTTTTGGTTCACAATTTATGTGTTTACCCTGCAACATTCTGCCAAATTTCATCTATTTACTAAAACAATATGTTGTTTAAGATATATAAAAGCTCTTTGAAACCACGTGGTTGAAGAATATAAAAAAATAGAGAGACGTGTCAGCCTTTAATAGTTTAGGTAGAAAGAGGTAGAAAGTCGATATTATCGTTACAAGTTTATGTAAGTACATTATTGCACCAGTCTTCTAAATTTTATTAATCTACGGCAAACTTGTCGATTTATATAAACCTTAACTCTATGAAATATGATTGCTTTCGTTTAAAATTTACTTCTGTGTGTATATTTTATTACAAAACTTATCTCCTGGGCTGATAAAGCACGGCAGTTATAACAAACCGCGTTATATTTTTAACGATTGCAAAAAATAATGTTTTTTTTTGCCTTTATTTGCACTAATAGGGCAAACACGCTTTTAAAAAAATGTAGTACATTTTTCAGGCCTAATGCTTTCATTTTTGTATAAAGTCACTGACATGTATTGTAATATTGTGTCGCATCGCTTGTGTGAATGTTTTTTAAATCAAAATTGTTTGTTTAATTTACGATCTAAACCCACGGCCTTCCATTGTTTCGCTTAAAGCTTTCCCTTTCTCGACAAAAAAATGAAAAAAAGCACATTCGACAGCTTTATTTCACTAACGAACTCTGCTCGATTTACATAAAAAGCACAAAAGCACAGCTTCAAAAGAAACCATGTCACCGAGCTCAGGCCAGTACAAAATCAAGAGGATTTCCCTCCTTTTAGTTTTCTCCCTCGGGCCACTCTCTTCTTAGCAACCTTGCGTTAAAAAAACGGCGCCTCCCTTGTTATGACTAGGCAAAACACGTGTTTAAACAGCATGACTTTTTTGTAAGCTATATTGTTTAGGACCAAGAAAAAATACCGCAAAGAATTAAAAAGACAAAATATATGAAAGGGTCGGGAACTGGATAACTGATCTCCATGCCGCCTTATATATAATAACCAGTTCTTGAACTCCTTACGTATTCTCATTCAAATGGAATGATAAAACATGAAAATTAATAATAGCATTAAAGTAATGATAGTAATAAAACTAATAAAGCAATACCAACGATAAAAGATAAAAGACTATCAACGTAATATAAAACTAGGCGTAATAATGCACAATCTCTCTGAATGATCGTCGAAGGGTAATTAATCAAAGTCACTAAAAAGAATAAAACGCATAACTGATTTTGTGACGAATTTAATAACGGGAACTAAATGATAAAATAGGATCACCACATATATATTCTTGAAACCAAATTTCGCAATGTTTTAATACCAACACAAAGTAGGCAGAAAATAAAGATCTTTACTGCCCACTAACGGTAGACGAAAATCATGATTTTAATATTAGAGTTTCTAAAAATAGCGTTACTCATATCGTTTCGAACTGTTACCTGAAAAAATATCGTTACGGACAGTTACATAGGTTGAATTACATATAACATTTACCGAAGTAACCACAGTCACATATGTTTTACAATTTGTTTGAAATTGTTTTGTTCCATTTTACCTCTGCCTTGCTAAGCATATTTGCTTATCGCCATTCCAGATTGAATATACCCGATCTCGTCTGATCTCGGAAGTCAAGCAATCTCGGGCTTGGTTAGTACTTGGATGGGTGACCGCTTGGGAATACCAAGTGTGATAAGCATTTTTCCTAAATTGGTTAGAAGTTGTTTCGTTTCATTTTTCCTCTGCCTTGCTATGCATGTTTGCTTATCACCATTCCAGATTGAATATACCCGATCTCGTCTGATCTCGGAAGTCAAGCAATCTCGGGCTTGGTTAGTACTTGGATGGGTGACCGCTTTGGAATACCAAGTGTGATAAGCATTTTACCTAAATTGGTTAGAAATTGTTTTGTTCCATTTTACCTCTGTTTTGCTACGCATATTTGCTTATGACCATTCCAGATTGAATATACCCGATCTCGTCTGATCTCGGAAGTCAAGCAATCTCGGGCTTGGTTAGTACTTGGATGAGTGACCGCTTGGGAATACCAAGTGTGATAAGCATTTTTCCTAAATTGGATAGAAGTTGTTTTGTTCCATTTTACCTCTGCCTTGCTATGCATATTTGCTTATCACCATTCCAGATTGAATATACCCGATGTCGTCTGATCTCGGAAGTCAAGCAATCTCGGGCTTGGTTAGTACTTGGATGGGTGACCGCTTGGGAATACCAAGTGTGATAAGGATTTTCTTTTTATATGTTTTAAATTGTTTTGTTCCATTTTACCTCTGCTTTGCTATGCACATTTGCTTATCACTATTCCAGATTGAATATACCCGATCTCGTTTGATCTCGGAAGTCAAGCAATCTCGGGCTTGGTTAGTACTTAGATGGGTGACCGCTTGGGAATACCAAGTGTGATAAGCATTTTCTTTTAATATGTTTTAAATTGTTTAGTTCCATTTTACCTCTGATTTGCTATGCATATTTGCTTATCACCATTCCAGATTGAATATACCCGATCTCGTCTGATCTCGGAAGTCAAGCAATCTCGGACTTGGTTAGTACTTGGATGGGTGACCGCTTGGGAATACCAAGTGTGATAAGCATTTTCTTTTTATATGTTTTTGATCATTTTGTTC
Source organism: Ciona savignyi (assembly GCA_000149265.1). Taxonomy (NCBI): domain Eukaryota; kingdom Metazoa; phylum Chordata; class Ascidiacea; order Phlebobranchia; family Cionidae; genus Ciona; species Ciona savignyi. The sequence continues at coordinate 1,144,220 of CH002949.1, forward strand.
CATTTACCTCTGCCTTGCTATGCATATTTGCTTATCACCATTCCAGATTGAATATACCCGATCTCGTCTGATCTCGGAAGTCAAGCAATCTCGGGCTTGGTTAGCACTTGGATGGGTGACCGCTTGGGAATACCAAGTGTGATAAGCATTTTTCCTAAATTGGTTGGTAGTTGTTTGTTATATTTTACCTTTGCCATGCTATGCATATTTGCTTATCACCATTCCAGATTGAATATACCCGATCTCGTCTGATCTCGGAAGTCAAGCAATCTCGGGCTTGGTTAGTACTTGGATGGGTGACCGCTTGGGAATACCAAGTGTGATAAGCATTTTTCCTAAATTGGTTAGAAGTTGTTTTGTTACATTTTACCTCTGCCTTGCTATGCATATTTGCTTATCACCATTCCAGATTGAATATACCCGATCTCGTCTGATCTCGGAAGTCAAGCAATCTCGGGCTTGGTTAGTACTTGGAGGGGTGACCGCTTGGGAATACCAAGTGTGATAAGCATTTTACCTAAATTGGTTAGAAATTGTTTTGTTCCATTTTACCTATTTTTTTGCTTCGCATATTTGCTTATGACCATTCCAGATTGAATATACCCGATCTCGTCTGATCTCGGAAGTCAAGCAATATCGGGCTTGGTTAGTACTTGGATGAGTGACCGCTTGGGAATACCAAGTGTGATAAGCATTTTTCCTAAATTGGTTAGAAGTTGTTTTGTTCCATTTTACCTCTGCCTTGCTATGCATATTTGCTTATCACCATTCCAGATTGAATATACCCGATCTCGTTTGATCTCGGAAGTCAAGCAATCTCGGGCTTGGTTAGTACTTGGATGGGTGACCGCTTGGGAATACCAAGTGTGATAAGCATTTTCTTTTAATATGTATTAAATTGTTTTGTTCCATTTTACCTCTGATTTGCTATGCATATTTGCTTATCACCATTCCAGATTGAATATACCCGATCTCGTCTGATCTCGGAAGTCAAGCAATCTCGGGCTTGGTTAGCACTTGGATGGGTGACCGCTTGGGAATACCAAGTGTGATAAGCATTTTTCCTAAATTGGTTGGTAAATGTTTGTTATATTTTACCTCTGCCATGCTATGCATATTTGCTTATCACCATTCCAGATTGAATATACCCGATCTCGTCTGATCTCGGAAGTCAAGCAATCTCGGGCTTGGTTAGTACTTGGAGGGGTGACCGCTTGGGAATACCAAGTGTGATAAGCATTTTACCTAAATTGGTTAGAAATTGTTTTGTTCCATTTTACCTCTGTTTTGCTACGCATATTTGCTTATGACCATTCCAGATTGAATATACCCGATCTCGTCTGATCTCGGAAGTCAAGCAATCTCGGGCTTGGTTAGTACTTGGATGGGTGACCGCTTGGGAATACCAAGTGTGATAACGATTTTCTTTTTATATGTTTTAAATTGTTTTGTTCCATTTTACCTCTGCTTTGCTATGCACATTTGCTTATCACTATTCCAGATTGAATATACCCGATCTCGTTTGATCTCGGAAGTCAAGCAATCTCTGGCTTGGTTAGTACTTGGATGGGTGACCGCTTGGGAATACCAAGTGTGATAACGATTTTCTTTTTATATGTTTTAAATTGTTTTGTTCCATTTTACCTCTGCTTTGCTATGCACATTTGCTTATCACTATTCCAGATTGAATATACCCGATCTCGTTTGATCTCGGAAGTCAAGCAATCTCTGGCTTGGTTAGTACTTGGATGGGTGACCGCTTGGGAATACCAAGTGTGATAAGCATTTTCTTTTAATATGTTTTAAATTGTTTTGTTCCATTTTACCTCTGATTTGCTATGCATATTTGCTTATCACCATTCCAGATTGAATATACCCGATCTCGTCTGATCTCGGAAGTCAAGCAATCTCGGACTTGGTTAGTACTTGGATGGGTGACCGCTTGGGAACACCAAGTGTGATAAGCATTTTCTTTTTATATGTTTTTGATCATTTTGTTCCATTTACCTCTGCCTTGCTATGCATATTTGCTTATCACCATTCCAGATTGAATATACCCGATCTCGTCTGATCTCGGAAGTCAAGCAATCTCTGGCTTGGTTAGTACTTGGATGGGTGACCGCTTGGGAATACCAAGTGTGATAAGCATTTTTCCTAAATTGGTTGGTAGTTGTTTGTTATATTTTACCTCTGCCATGCTATGCATATTTGCTTATCCCCATTCCAGATTGAATATACCCGATCTCGTCTGATCTTGGAAGTCAAGCAATCTCAGGCTTGGTTAGTACTTGGATGGGTGACCGCTTGGGAATACCAAGTGTGATAAGCATTTTTCCTAAATTGGTTGGTAGTTGTTTGTTATATTTTACCTCTGCCATGCTATGCATATTTGCTTATCACCATTCCAGATGGAATATACCCGATCTCGTCTGATCTCGGAAGTCAAGCAATCTCGGGCTTGTATAGTACTTGGAGGGGTGACCGCTTGGGAATACCAAGTGTGATAAGCATTTTACCTAAATTGGTTAGAAATTGTTTTGTTCCATTTTACCTCTGTTTTGCTACGCATATTTGCTCATGACCATTCCAGATTGAATATACCCGATCTCGTCTGATCTCGGAAGTCAAGCAATCTCGGGCTTGGTTAGTACTTGGATGGGTGACCGCTTGGGAATACCAAGTGTGATAACGATTTTCTTTTTATATGTTTTAAATTGTTTTGTTCCATTTTACCTCTGCTTTGCTATGCACATTTGCTTATCACTATTCCAGATTGAATATACCCGATCTCGTTTGATCTCGGAAGTCAAGCAATCTCTGGCTTGGTTAGTACTTGGATGGGTGACCGCTTGGGAATACCAAGTGTGATAAGCATTTTCTTTTAATATGTTTTAAATTGTTTTGTTCCATTTTACCTCTGCTTTGCTATGCACATTTGCTTATCACCATTCCAGATTGAATATACCCGGTCTCGTCTGATCTCGGAAGTCAAGCAATCTCGGGCTTGGTTAGTACTTGGATGGGTGACCGCTTGTGAACACCAAGTGTGATAAGCATTTTCTTTTTATATGTTTTTGATCATTTTGTTCCATTTTACTTCTGCCTTGCTATGCATATTTGCTTATCACCATTCCAGATTGAATATACCCGATCTCGTCTGATCTCGGAAGTCAAGCAATCTCGGGCTTGGTTAGCACTTGGATGGGTGACCGCTTGGGAATACCAAGTGTGATAAGCATTTTTTCCTAAATTGGTTGGTAAATGTTTATTATATTTTACCTCTGCCATGCTATGCATATTTGCTTATCACCATTCCAGATTGAATATACCCGATCTCGTCTGATCTCGGAAGTCAAGCAATCTCGGGCTTGGTTAGTACTTGGAGGGGTGACCGCTTGGGAATACCAAGTGTGATAAGCATTTTACCTAAATTGGTTAGAAATTGTTTTGTTCCATTTTACCTCTGTTTTGCTACGCATATTTGCTTATGACCATTCCAGATTGAATATACCCGATCTCGTCTGATCTCGGAAGTCAAGCAATCTCGGGCTTGGTTAGTACTTGGAGGGGTGACCGCTTGGGAATACCAAGTGTGATAAGCATTTTACCTAAATTGGTTAGAAATTGTTTTGTTCCATTTTACCTCTGCCTTGCTATGCATATTTGCTTATCACCATTCCAGATTGAATATACCCGATGTCGTCTGATCTCGGAAGTCAAGCAATCTCGGGCTTGGTTAGTACTTGGATGGGTGACCGCTTGGGAATACCAAGTGTGATAACGATTTTCTTTTTATATGTTTTAAATTGTTTTGTTCCATTTTACCTCTGCTTTGCTATGCACATTTGCTTATCACTATTCCAGATTGAATATACCCGATCTCGTTTGATCTCGGAAGTCAAGCAATCTCTGGCTTGGTTAGTACTTGGATGGGTGACCGCTTGGGAATACCAAGTGTGATAAGCATTTTCTTTTAATATGTTTTAAATTGTTTTGTTCCCATTTTACCCTCTGGATTTGCTCATGGCATATTTGCCTTTATCACCATTCCCCAGATTGGAATATACCCGGATCTCGTTCTGATCTCGGGAAAGTCAAAGCAAATCTCCGGACTTTGGTTAGTACCTTGGATGGGTGACCGCCTTGGGAACACCCCAAGTGTGAATAAGCATTTTATTTTTATATGTTTTTGATCATTTTGTTCCCATTTACCTCTGCCTTGGTATGCATGTTTGCTTATCAACATTCCAGATTGAATATACCCGATCTCGTCTGATCTCGGAAGTCAAGCAATCTCTGGCTTGGTTAGTACTTGGATGGGTGACCGCTTGGGAATACCAAGTGTGATAAGCATTTTCTTTTAATATGTTTTAAATTGTTTTGTTCCATTTTACCTCTGTTTTGCTACGCATATTTGCCTCTGACCTTTCCAGATTGAATATACCCGATCTCGTCTGATCTCGGAAGTCAAGCAATCTCGGGCTTGGTTAGTACTTGGATGGGTGACCGCTTGGGAATACCAAGTGTGATAAGCATTTTTCCTAAATTGGTTGGTAGTTGTTTTGTTATATTTTACCTCTGCCATGCTATGCATATTTGCTTATCACCATTCCAGATTGAATATACCCGATCTCGTCTGATCTCGGAAGTCAAGCAATCTCGGGCTTGGTTAGTACTTGGATGGGTGACCGCTTGGGAATACCAAGTGTGATAAGCATTTTTCCTTAATTGGTTAGAAATTGTATTGTTCCATTTTACCTCTGCTTTGCTATGCATATTTGCTTATCACCATTCCAGATTGAATATACCCGATCTCGTCTGATCTCGGAAGTCAAGCAATCTCGGGCTTGGTTAGTACTTGGATGGGTGACCGCTTGGGAATACCAAGTGTGATAAGCATTTTCTTTTTATAGGTTTTTGATCATTTTGTTCCATTTTACCTCTGCCTTGCTATGCATATTTGCTTATCACCATTCCAGATTGAATATACCCGATCTCGTCTGATCTCGGAAGTCAAGCAATCTCGGGCTTGGTTAGTACTTGGATGGGTGACCGCTTGGGAATACCAAGTGTGATAAGCATTTTTCCTTAAATTGGTTAGAAGTTGTTTTGTTCCATTTTACCTCTGCCTTGCTAGGCACATTTGCTTATCACCATTCCAGATTGAATATACCCGATCTCGTTTGATCTCGGAAGTCAAGCAATCTCTGGCTTGGTTAGTACTTGGATGGGTGACCGCTTGGGAATACCAAGTGTGATAAGCATTTTCTTTTAATATGTTTTAAATTGTTTTGTTCCATTTTACCTCTGATTTGCTATGCATATTTGCTTATCACCATTCCAGATTGAATATACCCGATCTCGTCTGATCTCGGAAGTCAAGCAATCTCGGACTTGGTTAGTACTTGGATGGGTGACCGCTTGGGAACACCAAGTGTGATAAGCATTTTATTTTTATATGTTTTTGATCATTTGGTTCCATTTACCTCTGCCTTGGTATGCATGTTTGCTTATCAACATTCCAGATTGAATATACCCGATCTCGTCTGATCTCGGAAGTCAAGCAATCTCTGGCTTGGTTAGTACTTGGATGGGTGACCGCTTGGGAATACCAAGTGTGATAAGCATTTTCTTTTAATATGTTTTAAATTGTTTTGTTCGCATTTTACCTCTGTTTTGCTACGCATATTTGCCTCTGACCTTTCCAGATTGAATATACCCGATCTCGTCTGATCTCGGAAGTCAAGCAATCTCGGGCTTGGTTAGTACTTGGATGGGTGACCGCTTGGGAATACCAAGTGTGATAAGCATTTTTCCTAAATGGAA
>CH002949.1:1150145-1171570 GCA_000149265.1 Ciona savignyi
CCTTTGGGAAACCCCAGGTGTAAAACGCATTTTCTTAAAAGAGGTTGAAGATCATTGTGCCCCATTCACCTCGGCCTTGCAAGGCATATTTGTTTATCCCCATTCCAGATTGAATATCCCCGATTTTGTTTGTTCTGGAAAGTCAACCAATCTGGGGCTTGGTAAGAATTGGAAGGGGTGCCCGTTTGGGAATACCAAGTGTGATAAGCTTTTTTCTTAAATTGGTTGGAAGTTGTTTGTTACATTTTACCTCTGCCATGCTATGCATATTTGCTTATCCCCATTCCAGATTGAATATACCCGATTTCGTCTGATCTTGGAAGTCAAGCAATCTCGGGCTTGGTTAGTACTTGGATGGGTGACCGCTTGGGAATACCAAGTGTGATAAGCATTTTTCCTAAATTGGTTGGTAGTTGTTTGTTATATTTTACCTCTGCCATGCTATGCATATTTGCTTATCACCATTCCAGATGGAATATACCCGATCTCGTCTGATCTCGGAAGTCAAGCAATCTCGGGCTTGTATAGTACTTGGAGGGGTGACCGCTTGGGAATACCAAGTGTGATAAGCATTTTACCTAAATTGGTTAGAAATTGTTTTGTTCCATTTTACCTCTGTTTTGCTACGCATATTTGCTCATGACCATTCCAGATTGAATATACCCGATCTCGTCTGATCTTGGAAGTCAAGCAATCTCAGGCTTGGTTAGTACTTGGATGGGTGACCGCTTGGGAATACCAAGTGTGATAAGCATTTTCTTTTTATATGTTTTTGATCATTTTGTTCCATTTACCTCTGCCTTGCTATGCATATTTGCTTATCACCATTCCAGATTGAATATACCCGATCTCGTCTGATCTCGGAAGTCAAGCAATCTCTGGCTTGGTTAGTACTTGGATGGGTGACCGCTTGGGAATACCAAGTGTGATAAGCATTTTCTTTTAATATGTTTTTAATTGTTTTGTTCCATTTTACCTCTGATTTGCTATGCATATTTGCTTATCACCATTCCAGATTGAATATACCCGATCTCGTCTGATCTCGGAAGTCAAGCAATCTCGGACTTGGTTAGTACTTGGATGGGTGACCGCTTGGGAACACCAAGTATGATAAGCATTTTCTTTTTATATGTTTTTGATCATTTTGTTCCATTTACCTCTGCCTTGCTAAGCATATTTGCTTATCACCATTCCAGATTGAATATACCCGATCTCGTCTGATCTCGGAAGTCAAGCAATCTCGGGCTTGGTTAGTACTTGGATGGGTGACCGCTTGGGAATACCAAGTGTGATAAGCATTTTTCCTAAATTGGTTGGTAGTTGTTTGTTATATTTTACCTCTGCCATGCTATGCATATTTGCTTATCCCCATTCCAGATTGAATATACCCGATCTCGTCTGATCTTGGAAGTCAAGCAATCTCAGGCTTGGTTAGTACTTGGATGGGTGACCGCTTGGGAATACCAAGTGTGATAACCATTTTTCCTAAATTGGTTGGTAGTTGTTTGTTATATTTTACCTCTGCCATGCTATGCATATTTGCTTATCACCATTCCAGATGGAATATACCCGATCTCGACTGATCTCGGAAGTCAAGCAATCTCGGGCTTGTATAGTACTTGGAGGGGTGACCGCTTGGGAATACCAAGTGTGATAAGCATTTTACCTAAATTGGTTAGAAATTGTTTTGTTCCATTTTACCTCTGTTTTGCTACGCATATTTGCTCATGACCATTCCAGATTGAATATACCCGATCTCGTCTGATCTCGGAAGTCAAGCAATCTCGGGCTTGGTTAGTACTTGGATGGGTGACCGCTTGGGAATACCAAGTGTGATAACGATTTTCTTTTTATATGTTTTAAATTGTTTTGTTCCATTTTACCTCTGCTTTGCTATGCACATTTGCTTATCACTATTCCAGATTGAATATACCCGATCTCGTTTGATCTCGGAAGTCAAGCAATCTCTGGCTTGGTTAGTACTTGGATGGGTGACCGCTTGGGAATACCAAGTGTGATAAGCATTTTCTTTTAATATGTTTTAAATTGTTTTGTTCCATTTTACCTCTGCTTTGCTATGCACATTTGCTTATCACCATTCCAGATTGAATATACCCGATCTCGTCTGATCTCGGAAGTCAAGCAATCTCGGGCTTGGTTAGTACTTGGATGGGTGACCGCTTGGGAATACCAAGTGTGATAAGCATTTTCTTTTTATATGTTTTAAATTGTTTTGTTTCATTTTACCTCTGCTTTGCTATGCATATTTGCTTATCACCATTCCAGATTTAATATACCCGATCTCGTCTGATCCCGGAAGTCAAGCAATCTCGGGCTTGGTTAGTACTTGGATGGGTGACCGCTTGGGAATACCAAGTGTGATAAGCATTTTCTTTTTATATGTTTTTAATTATTTTGCTCCATTTTACCTCTGCTTTGCTATGCATATTTGCTTATCACCATTCCAGATTGAATATACCCGATCTCGTCTGATCTCGGAAGTCAAGCAATCTCGGGCTTGGTTAGTACTTGGATGGGTGACCGCTTGGGAATACCAAGTGTGATAAGCATTTTTCCTAAATTGGTTAGAAGTTGTTTTGTTCCATTTTACCTCTGCCTTGCTATGCATATTTGCTTATCACCATTCCAGATTGAATATACCCGATCTCGTCTGATCTCGGAAGTCAAGCAATCTCGGGCTTGGTTAGTACTTGGATGGGTGACCGCTTGGGAATACCAAGTGTGATAAGCATTTTCTTTTAATATGTTTTAAATTGTTTTGTTCCATTTTACCTCTGTTTTGCTACGCATATTTGCCTCTGACCTTTCCAGATTGAATATACCCGATCTCGTCTGATCTCGGAAGTCAAGCAATCTCGGGCTTGGTTAGTACTTGGATGGGTGACCGCTTGGGAATACCAAGTGTGATAAGCATTTTTCCTAAATTGGTTGGTAGTTGTTTGTTATATTTTACCTCTGCCATGCTATGCATATTTGCTTATCACCATTCCAGATTGAATATACCCGATCTCGTCTGATCTCGGAAGTCAAGCAATCTCGGGCTTGGTTAGCACTTGGATGGGTGACCGCTTGGGAATACCAAGTGTGATAAGCATTTTTCCTAAATTGGTTGGTAGTTGTTTGTTATATTTTACCTCTGCCATGCTATGCATATTTGCTTATCCCCATTCCAGATTAAATATACCCGATCTCGTCTGATCTTGGAAGTCAAGCAATCTCAGGCTTGGTTAGTACTTGGACGGGTGACCGCTTGGGAATACCAAGTGTGATAAGCATTTTTCCTAAATTGGTTGGTAGTTGTTTGTTATATTTTACCTCTGCCATGCTATGCATATTTGCTTATCACCATTCCAGATTGAATATACCCGATCTCGTCTGATCTCGGAAGTCAAGCAATCTCGGGCTTGGTTAGTACTTGGAGGGGTGACCGCTTGGGAATACCAAGTGTGATAAGCATTTTACCTAAATTGGTTAGAAATTGTTTTGTTCCATTTTACCTCTGTTTTGCTACGCATATTTGCTTATGACCATTCCAGATTGAATATACCCGATCTCGTCTGATCTCGGAAGTCAAGCAATCTCGGGCTTGGTTAGTACTTGGATGAGTGACCGCTTGGGAATACCAAGTGTGATAAGCATTTTTCCTAAATTGGTTAGAAGTTGTTTTGTTCCATTTTACCTCTGCCTTGCTATGCATATTTGCTTATCACCATTCCAGATTGAATATACCCAATCTCGTCTGATCTCGGAAGTCAAGCAATCTCGGGCTTGGTTAGTACTTGGATGGGTGACCGCTTGGGAATACCAAGTGTGATAAGCATTTTTCCTAAATTGGTTAGAAATTGTTTTGTTCCATTTTACCTCTGCTTTGCTATGCATATTTGCTTATCACCATTCCAGATTGAATATACCCGATCTCGTATGATCTCGGAAGTCAAGCATTCTCGGGCTTGGTTAGTACTTGGATGGGTGACCGCTTGGGAATACCAAGTGTGATAAGCATTTTCTTTTTATATGTTTTAAATTGTTTTGTTCCATTTTACCTCTGCTTTGCTATGCATATTTGCTTATCACCATTCCAGATTGAATATACCCGATCTCGTCTGATCTCGGAAGTCAAGCAATCTCGGGCTTGGTTAGTACTTGGATGGATGACCGCTTGGGAATACCAAGTGTGATAAGCAATTTTCCTGAATTGGTTAGAAGTTGTTTTGTTCCATTTTACTTCTGCCTTGCTATGCATGTTTGCTTATCACCATTCCAGATTGAATATACCCGATCTCGTCTGATCTCGGAAGTCAAGCAATCTCGGGCTTGGTTAGTACTTGGATGGGTGACCGCTTGGGAATACCAAGTGTGATAAGCATTTTTCCTTAATTGGTTAGAAATTGTTTTGTTCCATTTTACCTCTGCTTTGCTATGCATATTTGCTTATCACCATTCCAGATTGAATATAGCCGATCTCGTCTTATCTTGGAAGTCAAGCAATCTCAGGCTTGGTTAGTACTTGGATGGGTGACCGCTTGGGAATACCAAGTGTGATAAGCATTTTTCCTAAATTGGTTGGTAGTTGTTTGTTATATTTTAGCTCTGCCATGCTATGCATATTTGCTTATCACCATTCCAGATTGAATATACCCGATCTCGTCTGATCTCGGAAGTCAAGCAATCTCGGGCTTGGTTAGTACTTGGAGGGGTGACCGCTTGGGAATACCAAGTGTGATAAGCATTTTACCTAAATTGGTTAGAAATTATTTTGTTCCATTTTACCTCTGTTTTGCTACGCATATTTGCCTCTGACCTTTCCAGATTGAATATACCCGATCTCGTCTGATCTCGGAAGTCAAGCAATCTCGGGCTTGGTTAGTACTTGGATGAGTGACCGCTTGGGAATACCAAGTGTGATAAGCATTTTTCCTAAATTGGTTAGAAGTTGTTTTGTTCCATTTTACCTCTGCCTTGCTATGCATATTTGCTTATCACCATTCCAGATTGAATATACCCAATCTCGTCTGATCTCGGAAGTCAAGCAATCTCGGGCTTGGTTAGTACTTGGATGGGTGACCGCTTGGGAATACCAAGTGTGATAAGCATTTTTCCTAAATTGGTTAGAAATTGTCTTGTTCCATTTTACCTCTGCTTTGCTATGCATATTTGCTTATCACCATTCCAGATTGAATATACCCGATCTCGTCTGATCTCGGAAGTCAAGCAATCTCGGGCTTGGTTAGTACTTGGATGGGTGACCGCTTGGGAATACCAAGTGTGATAAGCATTTTCTTTTTATATGTTTTTTATCATTTTGTTCCATTTTACCTCTGCCTTGCTATGCATATTTGCTTATCACCATTCCAGATTGAATATACCCGATCTCGTCTGATCTCGGAAGTCAAGCAATCTCGGGCTTGGTTAGTACTTGGATGGGTGACCGCTTGGGAATACCAAGTGTGATAAGCATTTTTCCTAAATTGGTTAGAAGTTGTTTTGTTCCATTTTACCTCTGCCTTGCTATGCATTTTTGCTTATCACCATTCCAGATTGAATATACCCAATCTCGTCGGATCTCGGAAGTCAAGCAATCTCGGGCTTGGTTAGTACTTGGATGGGTGACCGCTTGGGAATACCAAGTGTGATAAGCATTTTTCCTAAATTGGTTAGAAATTGTTTTGTTTCCATTTTACCTCTGCTCTTGCTATGCATATTTGCTTATCACCATTCCAGATTGAATATACCCGATCTCGTATGATCTCGGAAGTCAAGCAATCTCGGGCTTGGTTAGTACTTGGATGGGTGACCGCTTGGGAATACCAAGTGTGATAAGCATTTTCTTGTTATATGTTTTAAAATTGTTTTGTTCCATTTTACCTCTGCTTTGCTATGCATATTTGCTTATCACCATTCCAGATTGAATATACCCGATCTCGTCTGATCTCGGAAGTCAAGCAATCTCGGGCTTGGTTAGTACTTGGATGGGTGACCGCTTGGGAATACCAAGTGTGATAAGCATTTTTCCTAAATTGGTTAGAAGTTGTTTTGTTCCATTTTACCTCTGCCTTGCTATGCATATTTGCTTATCACCATTCCAGATTGAATATACCCGATGTCGTCTGATCTCGGAAGTCAAGCAATCTCGGGCTTGGTTAGTACTTGGATGGGTGACCGCTTGGGAATACCAAGTGTGATAACCATTTTCTTTTTATATGTTTTAAATTGTTTTGTTCCATTTTACCTCTGCTTTGCTATGCATATTTGCTTATCACCATTCCAGATTGAATATACCCGATCTCGTTTGGTCTCGGAAGTCAAGCAATCTCTGGCTTGGTTAGTACTTGGATGGGTGACCGCTTGGGAATACCAAGTGTGATAAACATTTTCTTTTAATATGTTTTAAATTGTTTTGTTCCATTTTACCTCTGATTTGCTATGCATATTTGCTTATCACCATTCCAGATTGAATATACCCGATCTCGTCTGATCTCGGAAGTCAAGCAATCTCGGACTTGGTTAGTACTTGGATGGGTGACCGCTTGGGAACACCAAGTGTGATAAGCATTTTCTTTTTATATGTTTTTGATCATTTTGTTCCATTTACCTCTGCCTTGCTATGCATATTTGCTTATCACCATTCCAGATTGAATATACCCGATCTCGTCTGGTCTCGGAAGTCAAGCAATCTCTGGCTTGGTTAGTACTTGGATGGGTGACCGCTTGGGAATACCAAGTGTGATAAGCATTTTTTTTTAATATGTTTTAAATTGTTTTGTTCCATTTTACCTCTGATTTGCTATGCATATTTGCTTATCACCATTCCAGATTGAATATACCCGATCTCGTCTGATCTCGAAAGTCAAGCAATCTCGGGCTTGGTTAGTACTTGGATGGGTGACCGCTTGGGAATACCAAGTGTGATAAGCATTTTTCCTAAATTGGTTAGAAGTTGTTTTGTTCCATTTTACTTCTTCCTTGCTATGCATGTTTGCTTATCACCATTCCAGATTGAATATACCCGATCTCGTCTGATCTCGGAAGTCAAGCAATCTCGGGCTTGGTTAGTACTTGGATGGGTGACCGCTTGGGAATACCAAGTGTGATAAGCATTTTTTCCTTAATTGGTTAAAAATTGTTTTGTTCCATTTTACCTCTGCTTTGCTTTGCATATTTGCTTATCACCATTCCAGATTGAATATACCCGATCTCGTCTGATCTTGGAAGTCAAGCAATCTCGGGCTTGGTTAGTACTTGGATGGGTGACCGCTTGGGAATACCAAGTGTGATAAGCATTTTTCCTAAATATGGTTGGTAGTTGTTTGTTATATTTTAGCTCTGCCATGCTATGCATATTTGCTTATCACCATTCCAGATTGAATATACCCGATCTCGTCTGATCTCGGAAGTCAAGCAATCTCGGGCTTGGTTAGTACTTGGAGGGGTGACCGCTTGGGAATACCAAGTGTGATAAGCATTTTACCTAAATTGGTTAGAAATTATTTTGTTCCATTTTACCTCTGTTTTGCTACGCATATTTGCCTCTGACCTTTCCAGATTGAATATACCCGATCTCGTCTGATCTCGGAAGTCAAGCAATCTCGGGCTTGGTTAGTACTTGGATGAGTGACCGCTTGGGAATATCCACCACAGTGGTGATATAGCATTTTTCCTAAATTGGTTGGTAGTTGTTTGTTATATTTTACCTCTGCCATGCTATGCATATTTGCTTATCCCCATTCCAGATTAAATATACCCGATCTCGTCTGATCTTGGAAGTCAAGCAATCTCAGGCTTGGTTAGTACTTGGATGGGTGACCGCTTGGGAATACCAAGTGTGATAAGCATATTTCCTAAATTGGTTGGTAGTTGTTTTGATATATTTTACCTCTGCCATGCTATGCATATTTGCTTATCACCATTCCAGATTGAATATACCCGATCTCGTCTGATCTCGGAAGTCAAGCAATCTCGGGCTTGGTTAGTACTTGGATGGGTGACCGCTTGGGAATACCAAGTGTGATAAGCATTTTCTTTTTATAGGTTTTAAATTGTTTTGTTCCATTTTACCTCTGCTTTGCTATGCATATTTGCTTATCACCATTCCAGATTGAATATACCCGATCTCGTCTGATCTCGGAAGTCAAGCAATCTCGGGCTTGGTTAGTACTTGGATGGATGACCGCTTGGGAATACCAAGTGTGATAAGCAATTTTCCTGAATTGGTTAGAAGTTGTTTTGTTCCATTTTACTTCTGCCTTGCTATGCATGTTTGCTTATCACCATTCCAGATTGAATATACCCGATCTCGTCTGATCTCGGAAGTCAAGCAATCTCGGGCTTGGTTAGTACTTGGATGGGTGACCGCTTGGGAATACCAAGTGTGATAAGCATTTTTCCTTAATTGGTTAGAAATTGTTTTGTTCCATTTTACCTCTGCTTTGCTATGCATATTTGCTTATCACCATTCCAGATTGAATATACCCGATCTCGTCTGATCTTGGAAGTCAAGCAATCTCAGGCTTGGTTAGTACTTGGATGGGTGACCGCTTGGGAATACCAAGTGTGATAAGCATTTTTCCTAAATTGGTTGGTAGTTGTTTGTTATATTTTAGCTCTGCCATGCTATGCATATTTGCTTATCACCATTCCAGAATAAATATACCCGATCTCGTCTGATCTCGGAAGTCAAGCAATCTCGAGCTTGGTTAGTACTTGGAGGGGTGACCGCTTGGGAATACCAAGTGTGATAAGCATTTTACCTAAATTGGTTAGAAATTGTTTTGTTCCATTTTACCTCTGTTTTGCTACGCATATTTGCCTCTGACCTTTCCAGATTGAATATACCCGATCTCGTCTGATCTCGAGAAGTCAAGCAATCTCGGTCTTGGTTAGTACTTGGATGGGTGACCGCTTGGGAATACCAAGTGTGAAAAGCATTTTTCCTAAATTGGTTAGAAATTGTTTTGTTCCATTTTACCTCTGCTTTGCTATGCATATTTGCTTATCACCATTCCAGATTGAATATACCCGATCTCGTATGATCTCGGAAGTCAAGCAATCTCGGGCTTGGTTAGTACTTGGATGGGTGACCGCTTGGGAATACCAAGTGTGATAAGCATTTTCTTTTTATATGTTTTAAATTGTTTTGTTCCATTTTACCTCTGCTTTGCTATGCATATTTGCTTATCTACCATTCCAGATTGAATATACCCGATCTCGTCTGATCTCTTGAAGTCAAGCAATCTCGGGCTTGGTTAGTACTTGGATGGGTGACCGCTTGGGAATACCAAGTGTGATAAGCATTTTCTTTTTATATGTTTTAAATAGTTTTGTTCCATTTTACCTCTGTTTTGCTACGCATATTTGCCTATGACCATTCCAGATTGAATATACCCAATCTCGTCTGATCTCGGAAGTCAAGCAATCTCGGGCTTGGTTAGTACTTGGATGGGTGACCGCTTGGGAATACCAAGTGTGATAAGCATTTTTCCTAAATTGGTTAAAAATTGTTTTGTTCCATTTTACCTCTGCTTTGCTATGCATATTTGCTTATCACCATTCCAGATTGAATATACCCGATTTCGTATGATCTCGGAAGTCAAGCAATCTCGGGCTTGGTTAGTACTTGGATGGGTGACCGCTTGGGAATACCAAGTGTGATAAGCATTTTCTTTTTATATGTTTTAAATTGTTTTGTTCCATTTTACCTCTGCTTTGCTATGCATATTTGCTTATCACCATTCCAGATTGAATATACCCGATCTCGTCTGATCTCGGAAGTCAAGCAATCTCGGGCTTGGTTAGTACTTGGATGGGTGACCGCTTGGGAATACCAAGTGTGATAAGCATTTTTCCTTAATTGGTTAAAAATTGTTTTGTTCCATTTTACCTCTGCTTTGCTATGCATATTTGCTTATCACCATTCCAGATTGAATATAGCCGATCTCGTCTGATCTTGGAAGTCAAGCAATCTCAGGCTTGGTTAGTACTTGGATGGGTGACCGCTTGGGAATACCAAGTGTGATAAGCATTTTTCCTAAATTGGTTGGTAGTTGTTTGTTATATTTTAGCTCTGCCATGCTATGCATATTTGCTTATCACCATTCCAGATTGAATATACCCGATCTCGTCTGATCTCGGAAGTCAAGCAATCTCGGGCTTGGTTAGTACTTGGAGGGGTGACCGCTTGGGAATACCAAGTGTGATAAGCATTTTACCTAAATTGGTTAGAAATTATTTTGTTCCATTTTACCTCTGTTTTGCTACGCATATTTGCCTCTGACCTTTCCAGATTGAATATACCCGATCTCGTCTGATCTCGGAAGTCAAGCAATCTCGGGCTTGGTTAGTACTTGGATGAGTGACCGCTTGGGAATACCAAGTGTGATAAGCATTTTTCCTAAATTGGTTGGTAGTTGTTTTGTTATATTTTACCTCTGCCATGCTATGCATATTTGCTTATCCCCATTCCAGATTAAATATACCCGATCTCGTCTGATCTTGGAAGTCAAGCAATCTCAGGCTTGGTTAGTACTTGGATGGGTGACCGCTTGGGAATACCAAGTGTGATAAGCATATTTCCTAAATTGGTTGGTAGTTGTTTGATATATTTTACCTCTGCCATGCTATGCATATTTGCTTATCACCATTCCAGATTGAATATACCCGATCTCGTCTGATCTCGGAAGTCAAGCAATCTCGGGCTTGGTTAGTACTTGGAGGGGTGACCGCTTGGGAATACCAAGTGTGATAAGCATTTTACCTAAATTGGTTAGAAATTGTTTTGTTCCATTTTACCTCTGCCTTGCTACGCATATTTGCTTATCACCATTCCAGATTGAATATACCCAATCTCGTCTGATCTCGGAAGTCAAGCAATCTCGGGCTTGGTTAGTACTTGGATGGGTGACCGCTTGGGAATACCAAGTGTGATAAGCATTTTTCCTAAATTGGTAAAAAATGGTTTGGTCCATTTTACCTTTGGTTTGGTTTGCATATTTGCTTATTACCCTTCCAAAATGAATATACCCCATCTTGTTTGATCTTGGAAGTTAAACAATCTCGGGCTTGGTTAATACTTGGATGGGTGACCGGTTGGGAATACCAAGTGTGATAAACATTTTCTTTTTATATGGTTTAAAATGGTTTGGTCCATTTTACCTCTGCTTTGCTATGCATATTTGCTTATCACCCTTCCAAATTGAATATACCCGATCTCGTCTGATCTCGTAAGTCAAGCAATCTCGGGCTTGGTTAGTACTTGGATGGGTGACCGCTTGGGAATACCAAGTGTGATAAGCATTTTTCCTAAATTGGTTAGAAGTTGTTTTAATCCATTTTACCTCTGCCTTGCTATGCATATTTGCTTATCACCATTCCAGATTGAATATACCCGATCTCGTCTGATCTCGGAAGTCAAGCAATCTCGGGCTTGGTTAGTACTTGGATGGGTGACCGCTTGGGAATACCAAGTGTGATAAGCATCTTTCCTAAATTGGTTAGAAGTGGTTTTGTTCCATTTTACCTCTGCTTTGCTATGCATGTTTGCTTATCACCATTCCAGATTGAATATACCCGATCTCGTATGATCTCGGAAGTCAAGCAATCTCGGGCTTGGTTAGTACTTGGATGGGTGACCGCTTGGGAATACCAAGTGTGATAAGCATTTTCTTTTTATATGTTTTAAATTGTTTTGTTCCATTTTACCTCTGCTTTGCTATGCATATTTGCTTATTACCATTCCAGATTGAATATACCCGATCTCGTCTGATCTCGGAAGTCAAGCAATCTCGGGCTTGGTTAGTACTTGGATGGGTGACCGCTTGGGAATACCAAGTGTGATAAGCATTTTTCCTAAATTGGTTAGAAGTTGTTTTGTTCCATTTTACCTCTGCCTTGCTATGCATATTTGCTTATCACCATTCCAGAATGAATATACCCGATGTCGTCTGATCTCGGAAGTCAAGCAATCTCGGGCTTGGTTAGTACTTGGATGGGTGACCGCTTGGGAATACCAAGTGTGATAACGATTTTCTTTTTATATGTTTTAAATTGTTTTGTTCCATTTTACCTCTGCTTTGCTATGCACATTTGCTTATCACTATTCCAGATTGAATATACCCGATCTCGTTTGATCTCGGAAGTCAAGCAATCTCTGGATTGGTTAGTACTTGGATGGGTAACCGCTTGGGAATACCAAGTGTGATAAGCATTTTCTTTTAATATGTTTTAAATTGTTTTGTTCCATTTTACCTCTGATTTGCTATGCATATTTGCTTATCACCATTCCAGATTGAATATACCCGATCTCGTCTGATCTCGGAAGTCAAGCAATCTCGGACTTGGTTAGTACTTGGATGGGTGACCGCTTGGGAACACCAAGTGTGATAAGCATTTTCTTTTTATATGTTTTTGATCATTTTGTTCCATTTACCTCTGCCTTGCTATGCATATTTGCTTATCACCATTCCAGATTGAATATACCCGATCTCGTCTGGTCTCGGAAGTCAAGCAATCTCTGGCTTGGTTAGTACTTGGATGGGTGACCGCTTGGGAATACCAAGTGTGATAAGCATTTTCTTTTAATATGTTTTAAATTGTTTTGTTCCATTTTACCTCTGATTTGCTATGCATATTTGCTTATCACCATTCCAGATTGAATATACCCGATCTCGTCTGATCTCGGAAGTCAAGCAATCTCGGACTTGGTTAGTACTTGGATGGGTGACCGCTTGGGAACACCAAGTGTGGTAAGCATTTTCTTTTTATATGTTTTTGATCATTTTGTTCCATTTTACCTCTGCCTTGCTATGCATATTTGCTTATCACCATTCCAGATTGAATATACCCGATCTCGTCTGATCTCGGAAGTCAAGCAATCTCGGGCTTGGTTAGTACTTGGATGGGTGACCGCTTGGGAATACCAAGTGTGATAAGCATTTTTCCTAAATTGGTTAGAAATTGTTTTGTTCCATTTTACCTCTGCCTTGCTATGCATATTTGCTTATCACCATTCCAGATTGAATATACCCGATCTCGTCTGATCTCGGAAGTCAAGCAATCTCGGGCTTGGTTAGTACTTGGATGGGTGACCGCTTGGGAATACCAAGTGTGATAAGCATTTTCTTTTTATATGTTTTAAATTGTTTTGTTCCATTTTACCTCTGCTTTGCTATGCATATTTGCTTATCACCATTCCAGATTGAATATACCCGATCTCGTCTGATCTCGGAAGTCAAGCAATCTCGGGCTTGGTTAGTACTTGGATGGGTGACCGCTTGGGAATACCAAGTGTGATAAGCATTTTTCCTAAATTGGTTAGAAGTTGTTTTGTTCCATTTTAATTCTGCCTTGCTATGCATGTTTGCTTATCACCATTCCAGATTGAATATACCCGATCTCGTCTGATCTCGGAAGTCAAGCAATCTCGGGCTTTGTTAGTACTTGGATGGGTGACCGCTTGGGAATACCAAGTGTGATAAGCATTTTTCCTTAATTGGTTAGAAATTGTTTTGTTCCATTTTACCTCTGCTTTGCTATGCATATTTGCTTATCACCATTCCAGATTGAATATACCCGATCTCGTCTGATCTCGGAAGTCAAGCAATCTCGGGCTTGGTTAGTACTTGGATGGGTGACCGCTTGGGAATACCAAGTGTGATAAGCATTTTTCCTAAATTGGTTAGAAGTTGTTTTAATCCATTTTACCTCTGCCTTGCTATGCATATTTGCTTATCACCATTCCAGATTGAATATACCCGATCTCGTCTGATCTCGGAAGTCAAGCAATCTCGGGCTTGGTTAGTACTTGGATGGGTGACCGCTTGGGAATACCAAGTGTGATAAGCATCTTTCCTAAATTGGTTAGAAGTGGTTTTGTTCCATTTTACCTCTGCTTTGCTATGCATGTTTGCTTATCACCATTCCAGATTGAATATACCCGATCTCGTATGATCTCGGAAGTCAAGCAATCTCGGGCTTGGTTAGTACTTGGATGGGTGACCGCTTGGGAATACCAAGTGTGATAAGCATTTTCTTTTTATATGTTTTAAATTGTTTTGTTCCATTTTACCTCTGCTTTGCTATGCATATTTGCTTATCACCATTCCAGATTGAATATACCCGATCTCGTCTGATCTCGGAAGTCAAGCAATCTCGGGCTTGGTTAGTACCTTGGATGGGTGACCGCTTGGGAATACCCAAGTGTGATAAGCATTTTTCCCTAAATTGGGTTAGAAGTTGTTTTGTTCCCATTTTACCTCTGCCTTGCTATGCATATTTGCTTATCACCATTCCAGATTGAATATACCCGATGTCGTCTGATCTCGGAAGTCAAGCAATCTCGGGCTTGGTTAGTACTTGGATGGGTGACCGCTTGGGAATACCAAGTGTGATAACGATTTTCTTTTTATATGTTTTAAATTGTTTTGTTCGATTTTACCTCTGCTTTGCTATGCATATTTGCTTATCACCATTCCAGATTGAATATACCCGATCTCGTTTGATCTCGGAAGTCAAGCAATCTCTGGCTTGGTTAGTACTTGGATGGGTGACCGCTTGGGAATACCAAGTGTGATAAACATTTTCTTTTAATATGTTTTAAATTGTTTTGTTCCATTTTACCTCTGATTTGCTATGCATATTTGCTTATCACCATTCCAGATTGAATATACCCGATCTCGTCTGATCTCGGAAGTCAAGCAATCTCGGACTTGGTTAGTACTTGGATGGGTGACCGCTTGGGAACACCAAGTGTGATAAGCATTTTCTTTTTATATGTTTTTGATCATTTTGTTCCATTTACCTCTGCCTTGCTATGCATATTTGCTTATCACCATTCCAGATTGAATATACCCGATCTCGTCTGGTCTCGGAAGTCAAGCAATCTCTGGCTTGGTTAGTACTTGGATGGGTGACCGCTTGGGAATACCAAGTGTGATAAGCATTTTCTTTTAATATGTTTTAAATTGTTTTGTTCCATTTTACCTCTGATTTGCTATGCATATTTGCTTATCACCATTCCAGATTGAATATACCCGATCTCGTCTGATCTCGGAAGTCAAGCAATCTCGGACTTGGTTAGTACTTGGATGGGTGACCGCTTGGGAACACCAAGTGTGATAAGCATTTTCTTTTTATATGTTTTTGATCATTTTGTTCCATTTACCTCTGGCTTGCTATGCATATTTGCTTATCACCCTTCCAAAATGAATATACCCCATCTCGTCTGGTCTCGGAAGTCAAGCCATCTCTGGCTTGGGTAGTACTTGGATGGGGGACCGCTTGGGAATACCAAGTGTGATAAGCATTTTCTTTTAATATGGTTTAAATTGGTTTGGTCCATTTTACCTCTGATTTGCTATGCATATTTGCTTATCACCATTCCAGATTGAATATACCCGATCTCGTGTGATCTCGGAAGTCAAGCAATCTCGGGCTTGGTTAGTACTTGGATGGGTGACCGCTTGGGAATACCAAGTGTGATAAGCATCTTTCCTAAATTGGTTAGAAGTGGTTTTGTTCCATTTTACCTCTGCTTTGCTATGCATGTTTGCTTATCACCATTCCAGATTGAATATACCCGATCTCGTATGATCTCGGAAGTCAAGCAATCTCGGGCTTGGTTAGTACTTGGATGGGTGACCGCTTGGGAATACCAAGTGTGATAAGCATTTTCTTTTTATATGTTTTAAATTGTTTTGTTCCATTTTACCTCTGCTTTGCTATGCATATTTGCTTATTACCATTCCAGATTGAATATACCCGATCTCGTCTGATCTCGGAAGTCAAGCAATCTCTGGCTTGGTTAGTACTTGGATGGGTGACCGCTTGGGAATACCAAGTGTGATAAGCATTTTTCCTAAATTGGTTAGAAGTTGTTTTGTTCCATTTTACTTCTGCTTTGCTATGCATGTTTGCTTATCACCATTCCAGATTGAATATACCCGATCTCGTCTGATCTCGGAAGTCAAGCAATCTCGGGCTTGGTTAGTACTTGGATGGGTGACCGCTTGGGAATACCAAGTGTGATAAGCATTTTTCCTTAATTGGTTAGAAATTGTTTTGTTCCATTTTACCTCTGCCTTGCTATGCATATTTGCTTATCACCATTCCAGATTGAATATACCCGATCTCGTCTGATCTCGGAAGTCAAGCAATCTCGGGCTTGGTTAGTACTTGGATGGGTGACCGCTTGGGAATACCAAGTGTGATAAGCATTTTCTTTTTATATGTTTTTAATTATTTTGCTCCATTTTACCTCTGCCGTGCTATGCATATTTGCTTATCACCATTCCAGATTGAATATACCCGATCTCGTCTGATCTCGGAAGTCAAGCAATCTCGGCCTTGGTTAGTACTTGGATGGGTGACCGCTTGGGAATACCAAGTGTGATAAGCATTTTCTTTTTATATGTTTTAAATTGTTTTGTTCCATTTTACCTCTGCTTTGCTATGCATATTTGCTTATCACCATTCCAGATTGAATATACCCGATCTCGTCTGATCTCGGAAGTCAAGCAATCTCGGGCTTGGTTAGTACTTGGATGGGTGACCGCTTGGGAATACCAAGTGTGATAAGCATTTTCTTTTTATATGTTTTTAATTATTTTGCTCCATTTTACCTCTGCTTTGCTATGCATATTTGCTTATCACCATTCCAGATTGAATATACCCGATCTCGTCTGATCTCGGAAGTCAAGCAATCTCGGCCTTGGTTAGTACTTGGATGGGTGACCGCTTGGGAATACCAAGTGTGATAAGCATATTATTTTTATATGTTTTTAATTATTTTGCTCCATTTTACTTCTGCCTTGCTATGCATATTTGCTTATCACCATTCCAGATTGAATATACCCGATCTCGTCTGGTCTCGGAAGTCAAGCAATCTCTGGCTTGGTTAGTACTTGGATGGGTGACCGCTTGGGAATACCAAGTGTGATAAGCATTTTCTTTTTATATGTTTTAAATTGTTTTGTTCCATTTTACCTCTGCTTTGCTATGCATATTTGCTTATCACCATTCCAGATTGAATATACCCGATCTCGTCTGATCTCGGAAGTCAAGCAATCTCGGGCTTGGTTAGTACTTGGATGGGTGGACCGCTTGGGAATACCAAGTGTGATAAGCATTTTCTTTTTATATGTTTTTAATTGTTTTGTTCCATTTTACCTCTGCTTTGCTATGCATATTTGCTTATCACCATTCCAGATTGAAGTATACCCGATCTCGTCTGATCTCGGAAGTCAAGCAATCTCGGGCTTGGTTAGTACTTGGATGGGTGACCGCTTGGGAATACCAAGTGTGATAAGCATTTTCTTTTTATATGTTTTTAATTATTTTGCTCCATTTTACTTCTGCCTTGCTATGCATATTTGCTTATCACCATTCCAGATTGAATATACCCGATCTCGTCTGATCTCGGAAGTCAAGCAATCTCGGGCTTGGTTAGTACTTGGATGGGTGACCGCTTGGGAATACCAAGTGTGATAAGCATTTTTCGTAAATTGGTTAGAAGTGGTTTTGTTCCATTTTACCTCTGCCTTGCTATGCATGTTTGCTTATCACCATTCCAGATTGAATATACCCGATCTCGTCTGATCTCGGAAGTCAAGCAATCTCGGGCTTTGTTAGTACTTGGATGGGTGACCGCTTGGGAATACCAAGTGTGATAAGGATTTTCTTTTTATATGTTTTAAATTGTTTTGTTCCATTTTACCTCTGCTTTGCTATGCATATTTGCTTATCACCATTCCAGATTGAATATACCCGATCTCGTCTGATCTCGGAAGTCAAGCAATCTCGGGCTTGGTTAGTACTTGGATGGGTGACCGCTTGGGAATACCAAGTGTGATAAGCATTTTTCCTTAATTGGTTAGAAATTGTTTTGTTCCATTTTACCTCTGCTTTGCTATGCATATTTGCTTATCACCATTCCAGATTGAATATACCCGATCTCGTCTGATCTTGGAAGTCAAGCAATCTCAGGCTTGGTTAGTACTTGGATGGGTGACCGCTTGGGAATACCAAGTGTGATAAGCATTTTTCCTAAATTGGTTGGTAGTTGTTTGTTATATTTTAGCTCTGCCATGCTATGCATATTTGCTTATCACCATTCCAGAATAAATATACCCGATCTCGTCTGATCTCGGAAGTCAAGCAATCTCGAGCTTGGTTAGTACTTGGATGGGTGACCGCTTGGGAATACCAAGTGTGATAAGCATTTTACATAAATTGGTTAGAAATTGTTTTGTTCCATTTTACCTCTGTTTTGCTACGCATATTTGCCTCTGACCTTTCCAGATTGAATATACCCGATCTCGTCTGATCTCGGAAGTCAAGCAATCTCGGGCTTGGTTAGTACTTGGATGAGTGACCGCTTGGGAATACCAAGTGTGATAAGCATTTTTCTTAAATTGGTTAGAAGTTGTTTTGTTCCATTTTACCTCTGCCTTGCTATGCATATTTGCTTATCACCATTCCAGATTGAATATACCCAATCTCGTCTGATCTCGGAAGTCAAGCAATCTCGGGCTTGGTTAGTACTTGGATGGGTGACCGCTTGGGAATACCAAGTGTGATAAGCATTTTTCCTAAATTGGTTAGAAATTGTTTTGTTCCATTTTACCTCTGCTTTGCTATGCATATTTGCTTATCACCATTCCAGATTGAATATACCCGATCTCGTATGATCTCGGAAGTCAAGCAATCTCGGGCTTGGTTAGTACTTGGATGGGTGACCGCTTGGGAATACCAAGTGTGATAAGCATTTTCTTTTTATATGTTTTAAATTGTTTTGTTCCATTTTACCTCTGCTTTGCTATGCATATTTGCTTATCACCATTCCAGATTGAATATACCCGATCTCGTCTGATCTCGGAAGTCAAGCAATCTCGGGCTTGGTTAGTACTTGGATGGGTGACCGCTTGGGAATACCAAGTGTGATAAGCATTTTTCCTAAATTGGTTAGAAGTTGTTTTGTTCCATTTTACTTCTTCCTTGCTATGCATGTTTGCTTATCACCATTCCAGATTGAATATACCCGATCTCGTCTGATCTCGGAAGTCAAGCAATCTCGGGCTTGGTTAGTACTTGGATGGGTGACCGCTTGGGAATACCAAGTGTGATAAGCATTTTTTCTAAATTGGTTAGAAATTGTTTTGTTCCATTTTACCTCTGCTTTGCTATGCATATTTGCTTATCACCATTCCAGATTGAATATACCCGATCTCGTATGATCTCGGAAGTCAAGCAATCTCGGGCTTGGTTAGTACTTGGATGGGTGACCGCTTGGGAATACCAAGTGTGATAAGCATTTTCTTTTTATATGTTTTAAATTGTTTTGTTCCATTTTACCTCTGCTTTGCTATGCATATTTGCTTATCACCATTCCAGATTGAATATACCCGATCTCGTCTGATCTCGGAAGTCAAGCAATCTCGGGCTTGGTTAGTACTTGGATGGGTGACCGCTTGGGAATACCAAGTGTGATAAGCATTTTTCCTAAATTGGTTAGAAGTTGTTTTGTTCCATTTTACTTCTTCCTTGCTATGCATGTTTGCTTATCACCATTCCAGATTGAATATACCCGATCTCGTCTGATCTCGGAAGTCAAGCAATCTCGGGCTTGGTTAGTACTTGGATGGGTGACCGCTTGGGAATACCAAGTGTGATAAGCATTTTTTCCTTATATGTTTTAAATTGTTTTGTTCCATTTTACCTCTGCTTTGCTATGCATATTTGCTTATCACCATTCCAGATTGAATATACCCGATCTCGTCTGATCTCGGAAGTCAAGCAATCTCGGGCTTGGTTAGTACTTGGATGGGTGACCGCTTGGGAATACCAAGTGTGATAAGCATTTTTCCTAAATTGGTTAGAAGTTGTTTTGTTTCATTTTACCTCTGCCTTGCTATGCATATTTGCTTATCACCATTCCAGATTGAATATACCCGATCTCGTCTGATCTCGGAAGTCAAGCAATCTCGGGCTTGGTTAGTACTTGGATGGGTGACCGCTTGGGAATACCAAGTGTGATAAGCATTTTCTTTTTATATGTTTTAAATTGTTTTTTTCCATTTTACCTCTGCTTTGCTATGCATATTTGCTTATCACCATTCCAGATTGAATATACCCGATCTCGTCTGATCTCGGAAGTCAAGCAATCTCGGGCTTGGTTAGTACTTGGATGGGTGACCGCTTGGGAATACCAAGTGTGATAAGCATTTTCTTTTTATATGTTTTTAATTATTTTGCTCCATTTTACTTCTGCCTTGCTATGCATATTTGCTTATCACCATTCCAGATTGAATATACCCGATCTCGTCTGATCTCGGAAGTCAAGCAATCTCGGGCTTGGTTAGTACTTGGATGGGTGACCGCTTGGGAATACCAAGTGTGACAAGCATTTTTCGTAAATTGGTTAGAAGTGCTTTTGTTCCATTTTACCTCTGCCTTGCTATGCATGTTTGCTTATCACCATTCCAGATTGAATATACCCGATCTCGTCTGATCTCGGAAGTCAAGCAATCTCGGGCTTTGTTAGTACTTGGATGGGTGACCGCTTGGGAATACCAAGTGTGATAAGGATTTTCTTTTTATATGTTTTAAATTGTTTTGTTCCATTTTACCTCTGCTTTGCTATGCATATTTGCTTATCACCATTCCAGATTGAATATACCCGATCTCGTCTGATCTCGGAAGTCAAGCAATCTCGGGCTTGGTTAGTACTTGGATGGGTGACCGCTTGGGAATACCAAGTGTGATAAGCATTTTTCCTAAATTGGTTAGAAGTTGTTTTGTTCCATTTTACCTCTGCCTTGCTATGCATATTTGCTTATCACCATTCCAGATTGAATATACCCAATCTCGTCTGATCTCGGAAGTCAAGCAATCTCGGGCTAGGTTAGTACTTGGATGGGTGACCGCTTGGGAATACCGAGTGTGATAAGCATTTTTCCTAAATTGGTTAGAAATTGTTTTGTTCCATTTTACCTTTGCTTTGCTATGCATATTTGCTTATCACCATTCCAGATTGAATATACCCGATCTCGTATGATCTCGGAAGTCAAGCAATCTCGGGCTTGGTTAGTACTTGGATGGGTGACCGCTTGGGAATACCAAGTGTGATAAGCATTTTCTTTTTATATGTTTTAAATTGTTTTGTTCCATTTTACCTCTGCTTTGCTATGCATATTTGCTTTTCACCATTCCAGATTGAATATACCCGATCTCGTCTGATCTCGGAAGTCAAGCAATCTCGGGCTTGGTTAGTACTTGGATGGGTGACCGCTTGGGAATACCAAGTGTGATAAGCATTTTTCCTAAATTGGTTAGAAGTTGTTTTGTTCCATTTTACTTCTTCCTGGCAATGCATGTTTGCTTATCACCATTCCATGAATTTCCACCACAGGGCGAGA
>CH002948.1:0-20078 GCA_000149265.1 Ciona savignyi
TAATAAATCGTATTCTCACTTATATTGGAAGCCATAGTATCTGTAGCTGATGTGTTATACCAACTGTTGTGCCCACCACCCTATCACCCACAGTATTCCATCCCTGTTAAAGCTAAATTAGTTGTAAGTAATTGATTTGTAGTTGTTGCGGCCGTACTTAACCCAAGTACGAGCCTGGCCTTTTATGATCAGATACGCGCAAAAATAGTTGTCCTTATATTGCGGTAACTAAAACATAATAATAAAATGATTAACAAAAGGTACGTCAGTGAAACAAAATATAATCAAATCATACATACCTGAAATTTCCGCCCAAAATATATAATAATTTTCCGTACACTACAGAAAAACCTCTTTTAACATTAGTATGGTTCCCATTAGACCACCACTTGGTTCCTAGTATAAAATGAAATGACCCCAAGGTCTCAAGGATTTCACGCAACACGCACTAAAACAGGATGTGACGTACAACTTAAACAAGAGAGCAAAATAAAACAAAAAGGGAAAAACACGTGACCGTAACATGGCTCCTCAAAAATTGAAATTTTTTAAATAAACTCAAAAATATGCGAAATCAGTTTTTCCACCATAAATACACCGACATCTAAAGGTTTAAAAAGTTTGAAAGGCTCCCCGTTCGGGAATCGACACCATGTAATTAGACGATTGTATTTTCTGCAGCCCGAAGCAGTAATACCAGTTTATGTATTGGGCGGCGGAGAACTCGAGCTGCACTTGTTCTCCTTTCCTTCGTCATCTAGAACATTCTCTCCTCCAAGTTGTGCTGCGTAAACCATTCGTTTCGCCGTGTTAAGTTTGACTCGGTTTTCCATTTCCAACGTGGCCAAAATTCTTCAGTCATGTTCTGTACTCTCCGCCTACGGGGTCTCGCGTACAAGTCAATTAGTTGAACTTCACCATATCCTGTGTTGCTAGCACCAAAAAAGTGATGCAACTCTCGTCGTATTATTGCGACAAAGTTTCGAGCAGAAAAACACCGTAGTACCTTTAGATGATTCAGATCTCTCCATCTAATCGACCGTGCTTGTATATCATCTGGGACAGGATCATCCCAGTCGCATTTCTCCTTGCACAGATGCTGAAGCATTGTCTTTCTTTTCAGCAAAATGGGGCTTCGTCTGGTGATTGGCAAGTCTTTCAAGATGGTCCTGAAGCACAGGGAATCGCTTTCCAAACACCATTTCACACCAATCACCCTCTCCTATCGAATCCGTAGCCTTCAAGTCTTTGGATCGAGAACCTCGAGATCGGTCTTCCTGTTTGATTGTTTCGAGAACTTCTTTCCGATTTGACGCGAACTTGTGCACTCGTAGACCTGCTTTAGAGCATAAACGTTTACTTTTTCTTACCAGCTCGATCGCTCTCTCACAATTCAGTACCGACGTTGCATCATCGTTAACGTATAAGTTGTTTCGCACAATCTCTGCAGTCTCCCTTTTGTAATGATCGTCATCACATTGTCGTGTGTTATCACAGCTAATATCCACAAGCCTTTTGTCCTCTGCAGCAAGTTTCTGGTGATTGTCGTTCTTCCTTTCAATAAATTCAACCTGCATATATTCGCAAAGCTTATTTGGATTTGTTAATTCTTTCGATTTGTGATCGAAACTCAATCTCGTACTTAGCACCGTAGCTTGAACATTTTGATGCGACCTATGTTGTGTATTGAATGACGTTTGTCGTGATCGCTCGTATTGTCCAACATCGTTAAGCTCTGGTATCTTCTCTATTTCTGCCTGTTGGTTAATGAAAGAGGCTAATACCTTAAACGGTGGATATTGGTTGCCGTGATCTGCTTTCCATTGGATAACAACTTCTCTCCACTTCGAATTAACAAATTGTGGAAGTTTGGCGTTTATTTTTGCACTCTCATATGGGAAGTCCAATATGTCTAGCGACTTTATGTTTTGTTTTGCCACCACTATTTGGTTCAAATAGTCAGAATAACAACGAATGGAAGATGGATTATTGGGAAGTATTTTTGGCCATAAGTACAGCTTGTCCAAAAAATGCCTTTCCGACCACGCTTTCGTTGCCATAACGCGCTTTTAATTGGCTTCTTGCCCTTTGATAGGCTTGTTCCGTCTGTAGGAGCATAAAACCTTCTACCATTGATTTTCGGTTCTCCAGACAAGTATTGGTTAAGCAAATTTAGTTTAAGGGCTGTGCATGCTGATGGTTCAACCAATGCGTCAAACGCAGTTTCCCATGATAAAAAGGACAATACGTTCCCATCGAACACTTTTAATCTTACAGTTGGGTAAGTGATACATAGAAACAGGATTAATACGTTTTACCTGAGCACTCCATGTGTCGTGGTCGATGTAATGTTCTTCACCATTTTTGGATTGTCCAGAGCCATCAATATCATCATCATTTTTACCGAAAGAATTCTGTTTGATTTCGGCGTTTAGGCACGCAGATGATCTGGCTGTCTTTGAGCTCGACTTTACCGATATGCGCTCGGCTCGGAGTTGCTCTATTGCCACTCTCGCATTTTTTGTGATTTCTCTTATTCTGGCTTCGATTTGTCGCCTATTGTCATGCGCTTCCAATTTCTCGGTCGCAGTTAACGTTTCGATTACTTCGTCAAACAAAGTCGTGTAGTCGTCTTCCAACTTGGTAAGACTTAAAAATAACGTTTGGATTTCTAAAATGTCACCTGATATCACAATTGATCTTTCAACTTTAGATGCGCCTTTGTTAACCGTGGCTTGCAATGTTCTTAGACGCAGATTAATTTCCACGCTTGTCGAGTGTTCCGTACCGCCAGGCATTTCCTCCGTTCTGTAGTCCTTCTGCACGGGGGAAGGACCTGCGGTTTGACTCGACTTCGGCCTTCTAATAGTAACGTTACTCAGTTCCTGCTGTAATAATTTGTCGCTCAGTTCAGAGCCTGGTTCACTCATCCTTCTGCTCCCAATCCGCTCGATTTCTCCCAATCAGCGCCGACGTTTCCACACGCTATTGTAATCACCTTCGTCCTGCCTTGGCTCGTGGCGAAGGTCTGTTTCGTTGGGAGTTTAGTTGTTATTGTTAGAAGGCTAAATGAAACTCTTCGAAGTTTCAGTTACTCTTCGAGGGCTGAAACTCTTCGAAATTTCAGTTACTGTTGCGGCCGTACTTAACCCAAGTACGAGCCTGGCCTTTTATGATCAGATACGCGCAAAAATAGTTGTCCTTGTATTGCGGTAACTAAAACATAATAATAAAATGATTAACAAAAGGTACGTCAGTGAAACAAAATATAATCAAATCATACATACCTGAAATTTCCGGCCAAAATATATAATAATTTTCCGTACACTACAGAAAAACCTCTTTTAACATTAGTATGGTTCCCATTATACCACCACTTGGTTCCTAGTATAAAATGAAATGACCCCAAGGTCTCAAGGATTTCACGCAACACGCACTAAAACAGGATGTGACGTACAACTTAAACAAGAGAGCAAAATAAAACAAAAAGGGAAAAACACGTGACCGTAACAGTAGTGTTAACACTGGTTTAACATTTTCTAATTTCAGCTGCCCGGATATTGTGCATCGAATATCTATCGGATTCAATTTCTGTCCAAAACTGTTTGACGATCCATGCATTGGTTGATAGATACGATGTTCCAGAGTTAAAAAGCAAAGTCAACCAATTCATCATTAACAGTTATAAACAAATTATCAGCCTCCATAATTTCCAGCAACTGTCCAAAGATCAAGTTGTGAAGCTCATTGAGGAAACTCATAAAAAGGTTGATTTTGTTTGCTTATAATCCTTATATCTATGTATATTTGTGTCCTCGTTACATTATGTCTATTATATGTCCTCGTTACAATAAGACTAATCCGACAAAATATAAATAACCAACTCCTAAAAAAGGTGTTTTTTAGCTAAATAAAATAATACAAGGGTATATTTTGATTTTTTTAAACAAAAATCCTAAATAAGTTAGTTATATTGCAAATGTAATGCCACCAAATAAGGTAAAAAACATTTAAAGCAAACTAACATGGATTTCTTTCACAAACTAGTTGATAAATCCTTCGATTTGAATCTGAGGATGCCAATGACCAAACCATCCATCCAGGTTTGCCCTGATTTGGTTTACACTGCTGTCATGAACTGGGTTAAGTCGGATGTGGCTGCCAGGGAAGGTTACTTGAACGAACTCATTAAGTTTATTGATTCAGATGGCTTGACAAATGAGACCCTTGGAGATGTGAATGCCATCGAGGTGAAAATGGGCAGGATAGGATACTTCTGTTTATTCCTGATGTGGGGGAAATGCGAGCGTCATATCATTTGTGTTTATTCACCAATCCACATTTGGGTTATTTAAACTTGGGTAGTATGTTGTATAATATTGGATGTGTGTTTTCGTTTTCGTTCTACCCAATAATCCGTCTAGTTTGGGCAAAGTGGATTAACACAGAACAAATGTCCAGAAGCTGGATTCAAACCCGCAACCTTTCAGCTCACATGAGCTACTCAACTGGACAAATATCTGAAAATATCACTTTATATCGTTTAACTTGAATTTAAATTGTATTTAGAGTCTCCTTCGAAAGAAAGATGATTGGATTTATAAGCACTGCCTAACTTTGGTCAAGAGATTCAAGAGTGGAAGTATGTATGACTTATGACTCTTATGTTTATTATTTTCATGTGTATCACTCACATCAAATAAAAACAAAATATATTTCCCTGCTTTTGTGATGCATATATATTTGATTTTTATGTTGGTTGGAATAAAAGTTCCGTTTTACCCTGTTTGAAGGCAAGGCCTAGCACATGTTATCATAAGTGGTCAATAATAAGATTAATTAATACTTGCTTCCACTGCTGTGATTCTTCCTTGTGTGTTGTAGTTATTGCTGTGTATTTGTTAATATCGGATATTACTGTTGGTTGGTATGATTCACATGAATACAACTCACCTGATATGTAAGGTGCCTGGAAAGTATATATTTTAAATATGGACCTGTTGTAAATATAAGTGTGTTAGTGTGGCATCTTATTCATTCCTTCTATTATTAGAGAGTTCTATCATCTCAGTTGGTGGGAACAATACTTTAAACAAAGTTTTCAAATATGATTTGCAAACACAGAAATGGAGTGAACTGCCAGTAAGTTTCTTGTTGTTGGTTTTTAATCATATAAAACAGCAGTTTGACATGAATAACAAATTGTTTCTCCATTGGTAAATAAACATACATAAACAAAGTTATCTGGACATCAAGCCATACATGTAGTAAAGACAAGGCACATTCACCTGTTGGATTGCATGGTTATTCTCATGACGTCATCTTAACTTTGAGCTGTAGCATTTTCATATACCAAACCATGGTGTTTACTGATTGGATACATCATACATGTATTGATATTTATATAATTATGGGTTCTGTTATAAGGAAACACATTACGATTTCACTCTGTTTTATTCTATTATTATCGGCGTCACTCTAGTTTCGGGTATGTCCGTTCATTGGGTAGAATGCATTATCCAATCAGGTTGAAATTTTTAAGAATCTAAGTTTTTTGTCTCTACTTTTAATTTAAAAAAAAACATTTTCAACGCTTATAAGGGTTTTACCTTAATTTTTGAAACAAACTTCCCGCTATTAAGAAAAATGTAAAAAATCGGGGGAAATTAAAAAGTTTTCAACATTTTTGAAGTAAGTGTTATAGATATATCGGCACTGGTAAGGATTATTAACTTCACATTGTAAAGGAAGTTGTAGATGGGATAGAATATTCATGTTTGTCCCCGTGAATAGAAAATCCAAGGGGGTTAACACACGGCCATTCTGCAGATCACCTCAAATTGAAGGAAAGTGTCTATCATATACAACACACTGCAGTAGCTTGTGTAACCCGACAGTGGGTGCTAGGTGATCTGACGATTGCCTGTGTGTTAACCCCCTTGGGTTTCTCGATTATGGGGATAATTATGAACCTGGAGAAGCACAATTGTCCATACATAACACAAGTTACCATGAAAAATTTATTAAAAAATAAAAAGCGTATGTAAATATAATACTATAACACTACAAACCAACACAAATCGATAGTTAATTTTAATTCCAATAAAAAAGGTTGAAATAACCCTTTTCCACCATAAATTATTTTTCGGGAAATACCCCAACACTCAAACCGCCCTTAAATCATTGACTTGTCTGGTTTAACGCCTCATAATAACATAAATTAAGTTTATATAAACTAATGAGTTTAGGAGGTGTTAGCTAAAATTAATGGAAAATTTTTAGTAAATTACACCAGGAAAACTTCTGCCTCAAACATATAAGAACTATGACCGTTTCCTGTTTTTAGGCATTTTGTAGCTGAAATCCTTTCCGATATATTTGGCCGATAGTTTTTTCATATCTTAGAACTAAAAACCACAATTTGAATTTATTTAAGAAAAAAATATAAATTAATCTAAAAATTAAATTAGTTTCAATATCCCAGTTATAAGTAGTAATTTTCTACTTTTAATATTAGCTATGTTTTACTTTTAATTAATGTTGCACAAGGATTGTGCAGTGTAAGTAGATGTAGCATTTTGGAGGATGAACTTATGCTTGGTTCCATACTGCCTTGTTACGACCAGTACATGGGTTAGGATAAATGGGTGGTAGATTTAAATTTGATGTGTAGGGACCGGGGTTTAATTAAAATGGAACTGATTTTTGTTAATAGAACAAAATGTGCTACTCAGTGGTATTTTGGATTTCTTCTATGTTAAATTAAACGATTCAGCCACACGAGACTAAACCATCACCAATGCTACAACAAGGTGAATAGGGAATGGTATGAGTTAGTGGATTTGTACTGTTGGTATGGGGGCTATGGGGTTTATTTCAAGGGTAAAAAATCAAAATTACCTCTCTTTGGTATATGGAGAAACGACATCAATATGTTGAAATATTAAAATTGTTGTTAAATTGAATGAGAAACAAAAAGTATGAAAATAATGAGTGTAAAATATGTGTAATCATATAGTTATAAAAGTTGGTGTCAATCAAACAAAAACCATTTACAAGAACTATTAACAAATATAAAATAGTGATGTGTGTCCAGTAATAAAAAGTTTATTTATAACAGAATCTACCAGTTGGTCGTGACTGTGGATCAGCTGTTGTTATCGATGGTGTTCTCTATTACTTTGGTGGGAACATTACAACTGATGACAATGACATTATATATAACATTGTTCATCGAATGGATTTAAAGATAAGGAAATTAGAATGGAAGGAGGCAGGTTCAATGAATGTCAAGAGATATGTTCATGATGCTGCTGTTTTAAATGGTTGTGTTTCTACATGTTTTGTCGGGTGATGTTTTTTAATGTGTTCGTACCCCAGGTTCAATCTTTACATTTGGTGGGTGTGATCATACATTTACTGATGTTTCATCGGGTGAATGTTATGTTGTTTCACTGAACAAGTGGATATATACAAAATCAATGGATAAAGCTAGAAGTGGTCATTCTGTTGTTGACTTTCAAGGTAGATGTTAAATGTGTTTAATGCTTGCATTCACATTCCTATGTTCACAAGTCTTGTTTTCTTATTTCTACTTGGAGAAACATAAAATTATTAATCTGTAGAAACCGACTCTAATGTAGCACCTTCTCCCTAATGTCAAGGTGTGTTATCATTAGTTACATACATGGCCATTGGGGATATGCTATGCAGCTGCTTTGATAATTGACGCATTTGTAGATTCTAAACATTATATTCTTAGTTAGCGCATATGCTTGGCATGCTTTGTTCAATTTCTTGTCTGTGTAACAAGGTTATGATCTCATTTTAATCCCTGGCATTTGGTAAAAGGTTGGGCTCTGAAACATGCACATCATTCTAGTCAAGTTACCACAGCTAAAACAATGAATTATA
This sequence comes from Ciona savignyi, assembly GCA_000149265.1. Taxonomy (NCBI): domain Eukaryota; kingdom Metazoa; phylum Chordata; class Ascidiacea; order Phlebobranchia; family Cionidae; genus Ciona; species Ciona savignyi. Next base: position 7,915 of record CH002948.1, read on the forward strand.
CCACAGATCAATTCCTGCTAATTTACTTCCCGATAAGTGAAGAAATATGTTGTTTTAATATTAAATGTTGATACTGTATATATGATTCCTTGCAAATGGTATTGTGCAATAGGTTTTTTGTTTATTTATTTAAGATAAGTCTTTAATTTTTTGTAATTTTAAAGTAAACGAAGTCTTTATTTAAAGAGAATTATTTATCATAAGTTCCAATTTACGCAGATCGGTTATATTTACTGTGTGGAATAAATGGAGAAGAAGTTACATCTTCAGTTGAGTGCTATGATCCAACATTGGAGTCTTGGACAAAAGTTGCTTCTACGCAAACACCACGAAAGTGGTTTGTTGCTGTGGTGATTGACAACGCCATTTATGCTTTGGGTGAATCTATGAATTTACTTTAGTATCTTGATATACAGTCAATTATATTTAATTATACAGTCATGACACTTTACTGCTATAATGCCAACGAGGTTATCAATATATACTCATCAACCATCAGAAACCTTTTTTCTATGGAAACCAGCACCATACAATTTCTTACAATGGCGCTTACACATTGTAATGCATGTTTAGTGATGATGGTTTATTCTGTATTCCATTGTTCCAGGTGATTCAGTAGTGGCCATTTAATGTTAGCAATAATTGGCATATGAATATGAAAGCAGCACCGTTTACTGCAACACACAGTAGAATTACACTACGGAAGTCATTTAAATAAAGCATATTACCTTAATACTATTGCTTAATTATATGCAAATATTCCTTCTTATATTAAGCTGGCCATGATGGAAAGCAGCCACTTAAATCAGTGGAGAAATACAATGTTAACGATGGGACTTGGAGTTTTGTGTCGGAGATGAATGTTGAACGAAATTCCTTTGCAGCTTGTGTTGCTCAGAACAAGATTTATGTTTTTGGAGGGTAAATATATTTCTTGTCAGTTTGTTGTGTTGGTAAACTTGTCTCTATTCTCTGTGCATGTTTGAGAAAATTGAAATTTTCATGATCAATAGAAAATGATTGGCAGTATTAACAATGTTCAAATGTTAATGGCATAAGTGAACAATAAAAATATAGCAATTTGGTTTGACCCTAATAAAAATAGCAATTTGGTTTGACCCTATTTTGCGATCACAAAGCTAAATATCCGAATTTATAGAAAAGAATACTTTCAGCAACTGGCTTGCCGGCATAATTGACATAAAAGTTCTTGTGAACAAACATCCAAATATAGTAGTTCACCCAGCAGTATACAAATGAACAATCAATCCACAAATTGTACTTATTATCACTCGGAATAAATGAGGATTTATAATATGTGGTGATTGTTATGTTACTGATTCTCTCTTGTAGAGTGGATTCCAACAATAAAGTTGTAACATCGATTGAATGTTACGATCCTCAAACTGACAAGTGGAGCATCGTTGGTGAAACTGAAGCAGAGTTATTCAACCATTCTCTGGTCGCTGTTTGAACTTGTGAGAATGAAGGAAACACTTTGTGGCCACCATTCAGCGTTTATTGGAACCTGTTGGTATATTATGTTAATAAACTGCAGAGTTTTTTACTATGGTAGATGCACAGCATATGTTTTATGTTACTATCATAGCACAGTGGTGGTTGCACTAATGCAGCAGGATGGACATTGTTATGTTGGGTACATTGATATTCACTATTTCCATCCAAATTAAGTTTATCTGATAAACTTTAGATTATTGTGTTGCAATGTTATTACTTATTTATTGTGGTTTGCTGTGTGCAGACATTTTAATAACTCAAAGATTATTGAACAATCACATTTACATTATATTAATATAGAACAGAGTGTATGACTTGTGAATGCATTTCTTTATTAAGCTCTCTTTGTTCCACCATTGCACTATGCAGCAGACATTTTTATTCTGTCATTTTTCATATAAATAATTCTTCATATTAATGTACTGTCAACCAATCAAGTTTTAATGTAATATAATTGATTATAAACAATTAAAATGTGATTCCTGTCCAGTTTTACTTCTGTATTTTATATTATTGTTGCTTCATTTTAATTTATCCTTGTAGATTAGTTAGTGTGCAGCCAATGTTTTCCCTATGTTGGCAAAGCGTGTGGCAACTTTGTATATCTTTATCATAGATCAATGTGTGGCTAGCTTTATTCTTCAAATCGAAGTTTATGGCGTCTAACTTCATTATTATTTCCTATCCGTTCCACTTGCAACTAAACTAAAGGTTAACAATTTAATCTGTAATAAGATTTGATTTCGGAGTATTTTATTTTTAAATCGGAGTAAACGTAGTTCAGCGTCATTTATTCCTCCACCCATGCAGCTTGGAGAGATAAACACTTTTGTCACATTTTCATGTAAATAAAATTTCATTACCATCCATATAATCGTCATATTAAACGTTAACTCATCTAGCTGGACATTTCCACTTCATGTTCTGCTATTTATTCCATGTGTAAGGGTATTATGACATCATAATCCCCAAAATTGTTCAGCCATTGTGATGAATTGCGTGTCACAATGAGATTTGACAAAAAAACAATCAAGTTGTGATTAGCATTACAACCATCTAGTTTTTAACAATTTAATTCACAAATTGTGAAAATATAATATTATTGGAAATAGTTTAAAAGGAAAAAAATGTTAAATTTTGTTTTAGTTAAATTTAAATGATTGAATTTAAAACAAAATCCATATTTTATTACAAGAAATTTAAACCATTACAAACTTTTAGTTTATCTTTCATAAAATATATCAAAACACCACTAAAAATGTGGGATTGAATACTTGTATTTTAAAATCTGATTGTTGTCATTATCAGCACGCTTCATCGCACAGCTCACTCAAGCATGGAATGACACCAGTGAGGTTTTAAAACGTCGATTTTTACATCTTGTCGTTATAACCATCATCCATTTGTAATTAATTTTATTATAAAAAGTCACAATTATGATGTCATTCATGGAGAATCAAAGAAATTGGGCATTGTTGCATCATAGTCACCACCGGCTGCTTTGTGAAGTTCATCGATAATTGTTTGAAATCGAATTTGGTTGTTTTCATGATCAAGCGTTGACCAATTCGTCCAGTGGTGCTTACTCACTAGATGAGATACAACGTAAGCGTCGAATAAATACGGTCTTGTATTGAGCCCACATGTTGACATTAGTACCCCCATAGGTAACCCCACCACCCCCGCCCCAAGTAACCCTGTGAGTATCATGCGGAACGGTCCCAACATAATGTTGTACAAAGCAAATGGGATCCCAGCACCAATGACATAATGCGTCACTGAATCTTGCATTCGGTACACACACATGGTTTGCGAAACTGTGATAATGGAGCCGATAATGAAACCCGCTCTCCACCCCCATCGGAATGTGTACCTTGCGAACCCCCGAAAAAACGCATTGTGTCTCGCCCGAATGGCTGATGATCGGTTGGCATAGTAGTTTGACTTGTCGCCTGCGTCGTGGTCCTTTATGTAGAGTTATACGTCACTAGAGTTGCATGCCTGAGTGATTTACCCTTCGTATATAAGTTGAAGTCTCGTTCTCTGTCGCTCTCTTTCGTTTTTATAATACAGGTTCTAAACTACATAGCGCGTGTTCGCTATATCGCTACATGGTGTCAGAAGTTGGGATGGCTTTCCAAATGTCTCCGCCGGAACCATTCAATTTCAATAAGCCAGAAGATTGGAAACAATGGATTCGGAGGTTTGAAAGGTACCGAGTTGCGTCCAAGCTCTCAGAGGAGACGCAAGAAAATCAAGTTAATACCTTGATATATTTATTAGGCGACAAAGCCGATGATATTCTATGTACCTTAAACCTTAATGAAGATGAATTAAGTGTGTTTAAGACGGTCCGGGATCGTTTAAACCAACACTTTGAAGTTCGAAAAAATGTGATTTACGAAAGAGCAAAATTTAATATGCGAAACCAGGAATCTAATGAGCCTGTCGAAGAGTTTATAACGTCCCTGTATTGCTTAGCCGATAATTGTGAATATGGACAATTAAAAGATGAGCTAATACGAGATCGCTTGGTTGTTGGACTTGTAGATAAATCCTTATCTCAACGACTACAGTTGGACCGTCATCTTACTTTAGAAACGGCGGTAACTGTAGTACGAAATACGGAATGTGTTAGAAAACAACAGCTCTCTTTAAACGAAGCTGAATGTAAATCTTCAGAAGTTGACGCCGTACGAACTAAACGCAGGACACAAGCGCCTCGTAAATTAGTGCGTGCTCGCCGTGGCTGTGATTGGTGCGGGAAATTCGGTTCACACACGAGAGAAAATTGTCCCGCTAGAAATGCAGTGTGTTATGCCTGTGGCAAGCAAGGCCACTTTAAAAGAGCATGTAAAAGGTCGCATGTGCGGTATATTTCGGAGTCAAAGCCAGCAGCATTTCTAGGGCACATCAAGGGCATCGGCGAGGATGCACCATTGGTTACCTTACAGGTAAATGACGTCCCGATAACTTTTAGGGTGGATACTGGGGCGGATATAACGGTTAATCCAGAGAAAATGTGCAATCACTTTAAAGGATTGTGTTTACATAAAAGTGATCGAGTGGTGTGTGGCCCTGGAGGTAATCACTTAACAGTCAAAGGGTTCTTTAATGCGAAAATACACGATACGATTAAAAATTCTGTCCAGTGTATTTATGTTATCTCCGGGTTAAGTAATCCACTGTTGGGATGGCCTGCTATCAAAGCAATGAATATTCTTAAAAGAATACAAGGATTAGATAGCCATGAATACGCCCGAAAATTTCCAACCGTGTTTACTGGGCTGGGTAAGCTTGGAGAGCCGTATACGATAAAACTAAAAAAGGATGCACCGCCGTTTAGTCTCCATTCTCCACGCCGTGTCCCTTTACCTTTTGAAAGTAAGGTTAAGGAGGAATTGGAACAAATGGAGAAATCGGGGGTAATTAGCCCGGTAACCAAACCCACGGAATGGTGCGCCGGCATGGTGGTAAAACAAAAGTGTGTGCCGAGAACTTCATCTAATGCCAACTGTAGATGAAACTCTTGCAAAGCTAAATGGAGCTAAATTATTTTCTAAATTAGATGCGAACTCTGGTTTTTGGCAGATACCCCTATCCGAAGAAAGTAAGTTGCTAACCACGTTTATAACACCAGTGGGGAGGTTTTGTTTTAATCGCCTTCCTTTTGGAATTTCGTCCGCTCCAGAGCATTTTCAGAGGCGGATGTCCGATATCCTAACAGGAATTCCAGGTGTGCTATGCCACATGGATGATGTTCTAATATTTGGAGGAACACAATCGGAACACAATTCAAGGTTAGTAACTGTTCTTGAAAGGCTGAAGGAAGCGGGGGTAACACTAAATGACAAATGCCAATTCGGAAAATCCTCCATCAAATTCCTTGGACATGTTATCGATGGCAACGGTATTCACGCAGACCCTGATAAATGTCGAGCTGTTCGTGAAATGGATAGTCCAACTGACGTTAGTGGTGTACGTCGATTTTTAGGAATGACTAACCAACTCGCTAAGTTTATTCCAAATCTTTCCATTGTCACAAAACCCCTGAGAGAATTGTTACTAAAAGACAAAGAATGGGGGTGGAAAACCGAACAGCAGGAATCCTTTGACCATGTTAAAGGATTGCTTACGTCGTTACCCGTTCTAGCACATTACAATCCAACATGTAAAACCATAGTTTCGTGTGATGCTTCATCATTTGGTTTGGGGGCGGTGATATTTCAAGAAGTAGACGGGGAAAGAAGAATAATCGCCTACTCCTCTCGTTCATTAACGTCTACGGAGCAAAAATATGCCCAAATAGAAAAGGAAGCCCTCGCCGTAACATGGGCATGCGAAAAATTTCGTAGCTACTTGTTGGGTGCTCACATTTTAATAGAAACGGACCACAGACCTCTAGTCAGTTTGCTTGGTCAAAAAAATATAGACGAGTTATCGCCGCGAATTCAACGATTCCGTATGCGACTAATGTGGTATTCGTACGATGTACGGTACGTACCGGGAAAGTCCTTGGTGACGGCTGACACGCTTTCGCGAGCTCCCGTTGCAGGACCAGATATGGATGCAGATGAGCTACAAAAGGTAACCTGTGATCATGTCATCGGCATCATATCCAGCCTACCAATAACCGATGCTCGTCTGAAGGAAGTTCGAAACAAGCTTCACGAGGACGAAGTGTGTAAGCAGGTGATAAATTTCACACAAAGTAAGTGGCCCTTAAATTCTTCTCTGACCTACGAATTGCAACGTTACAAGAAAGTATGTGACGATTTATCGGTGTACAAAGGTCTACTGCTGTACCGCACACGCTTAGTGATCCCAGCATCACTAAGGAATGATATACTAGATCGCATACACGAAGGGCACCAGGGCATGTACAAATGTCGAGAAAGAGCCCAAACGTCTGTTTGGTGGCCTGGACTATCAAAAGACTTAAACAACTACGTAAGAAACTGCAACATTTGCACTAAGTATAGACATTTTAACCCAGAGCCATTAATTCCGTCTCAACTGCCCAATAGTCCTTGGGAGAAAGTCGGTTGTGACTTGTTTTACTGGAAAAATCTTAACTATCTTGTTGTTGTAGACTACTTCTCAAGATTTATTGAAGTTGCTTTGCTCGATAGAGGGACTCGATCGGCAGATGTCATTGAGAAACTTAAATCAATATTTGCCCGTCATGGGATTCCACAACAACTAGTATCAGATAATGGACCTCAATTTGCATCCTTTATTTTCCACAGGTTTTCTAAAAGTTACGGTTTCAGACACGTCACCAGCAGTCCTCGATTTCCTCAGAGCAACGGGGAAGCAGAGAGAGCCGTGAAGACGATAAAGGGCATCCTGAGAAAATCGGATCCTTACCGTGGTCTACTGGCCTACAGAGCAACGCCTCTCTCCACTGGATACAGTCCAGCAGAATTACTGATGGGTAGAAGAATTCGAAGCACCTTACCCGTGCTGCCGTCGAATTTAGATCCAGAGTGGTCACATCTAAAAGACTTTCGAAGAAAAGACAATATCGCGAAACACCAACAAAAACAAAATTATGACAAACGTCACCGCGCAAAACCATTACCACCATTGGAAAAGGGAATATCATTGTGGATAGACCCGCACAGAGACTTGAAAGACGGTATCGTTGTGTCAACCTCGCGTGAACCTCGTTCATACACTGTTCAAACGGAGGACCACACTCTGCGACGGAATCGAAGTCAACTAGTTCCTGTACCTGTGCCGCACGATAGTGGCAGTTCGGGTACTATACGTTCGCGTTATGGGAGAGTTATTGTACCTCCCAAGCGTTTTATGTACGATGAATAAGTTGTATATTTACGTTCATACTGTGTTTTTAAACTTTATATCTTACCTTTTAAGGGGGAAATGTAGACCTTGTGTTGAGCGTTACTATTTTTGACCTCCCAACTGTAATACTTTATAAAGGGGGATGTAGAGTTATACGTCACTAGAGTTGCATGCCTGAGTGATTTACCCTTCGTATATAAGTTGAAGTCTCGTTCTCTGTCGCTCTCTTTCGTTCTTATAATACAGGTTCTAAACTACATAGCGCGTGTTCGCTATATCGCTACACTTTATATACTGCTTTCCATGTTCGTATGCCAACCCGACTCCCACCATGAGAGCACTGATACCTGTTCCACCTTGCAACATTCGATTGTTGAAATTGTGCAGCAATTCACGTTTCTTGTACTCCCCAACAAAACGCTTCGGGAAAAAAGAAATGTTCAGTCGTTCGAATCCTGATATTTTTTCCGCTCCCTTTGGCATCCCGATCACAAGATTGGTTGGATGAGCCAGCTCCTCAACACTCTCAGTTGACATCCATCTTGAGAAACAATCTTCGTTTGGCGACTTCACATTTAAAGAATCCCCGAAAATGTTGTGAATTATTTTAAATTTTTTCCGACTCATTTGGTTTAAACGTTCTCTCGCCACAAATCGGAAAAAGTAGTTTCTCTCACATGACTGGAGACTAATTTCTTTGCTCAATTTCTTTCTCAAATCAACATTGCCTGAGTGTCTTAAAGTAACGCAAACGCGTTTCAACTCATGGAGTTGATCATCGGTGAAATCATCAATGTTAAAACGATAATTCTTTAAAGGATTGCAACCTTCCAACTTATACATTACGTCTCTGGTAGTTCTAGAAAATATGGGTCTTAAAATAACAAACTCTTTACTTCTATATGTATATGTTTATGCCTCTCACAAATTGAAATAATGGAAAATGATATATAGGGAAAGGAACAGCAATAGACATAGGTAGTTATCGATCTCCCTAACAATTAGCTACTTCAGCCAGCTATGGTGGGATTAAAAATATGAATACATGAACTTAAATTACCACAAAAATATAGTTGTATGTAGATACAATATTCATGTTTATCTCCTGAGCAATTGTCAGCTTAGATTATAAACGTGTTTTACTGACTGTCGTTTTACAGTCCTTTTATATTATAGGTTATTATTAAATAGTCCATTTGAATTGTTCTAAAACTGATTTAAACAACATTGCCTTAATACAACACAAACAAAACAAAAGACATTAAGAAACATATACAATATAGTCGATGAAAATATAAAGGTTGTTACCAAATGTTAATTTGAAATAAAATTGGTTTTAAGATAGGGAAGTTCCCTACTAAAATGTATTTATTGCAAAATTGTCGAAATTACTTTTTAGAATACAATATCAAAAAATACTAAGACGCCCATTTAATTTTATGCTTATCTACTGTGAAATTAAACAAAAGTATCTACATGGCAGGTTCTAACGCAAAGTATCAACAACCGCACGCTTTCACTCTAGCGTGACGAAACTCGTTGACCTTCCATTATATAGTATTTTATGACAGTTTAAAACAGGGATGTCCAACCTGGCCCACCTGAGATTTTTGTGCGGCCCGCTAGTCATTTTTACTCTAAGTAGTATTTTGAACTTTAAATCTTGGCCTAATTCAAATGTATCAGTCAGCGTTTAGGGACGCAGTAAACATCAAAACTGCAGAAAGAAACAGACTGACAACAAACACTTATCTCATTGACTTTGTATTGCAGAAATAAGTTTTTGTTTCTTTCTATATGTGTGTTATTTGTTCCTATTTTCAAAGATGAAATTAATGACTTTTAATTGTTTCTTTATGTACCCATTCAGGGTTGGAATTAAGAGATCGTGAATCGCTATTCGCGAACCGTTTTCTAAAGTTCGCGAATTACAAAATTTAAAACAAAATCGCGAAAATATAAATTACCGGTACTGATTTCGCGCACTTTTAATAATAAATCCTCAACCCGTTAATATAACATCGTTTGCCTTCAACATAACATTTAACAATCACATTACTATTACATTTATTTACCTTGCCTTTACTTTGCATTATTGGCGTATAATAAGGATTGCTATCACAAGGCAATAATCGCCATTATGCGTTAATATACCTCGATTCCTTTATTTATGATTGGCGAGATGCGACACACCCCTTTTGAATTTACGTTTATTGCAATTTATTATTACTGTACTACTAAATAACGGTACTGTCTGCTTTAAGAAATAAATATCTTTCTGGTCGTTTAAGGCAATATATCATAACCAACATTTATTTCGCGCGCTCCTTATCCGCGCATTTCGCAAATCATTTTAAAACCATTGATTCGAACCCTGCCATTTTTATTGAAATTTAATAGGTTCTGCGGCCCATTAAATTATTTTAAGTGACAATGCGGCCCATTACAATAAAAGGTTGGACATCCCTGGTTTAAAATATCATTGATATAGTTCGTTTCGGCAACTAAACTATGTGAACTAGGGGCAAAAAGGGGGGAAACTGCTCACTTAATCGAAACTACAATTTACTCAGCACTAAACAGTAATCTCAACCCTAGAACTTACTCAAACCCTCTGTTTAAAACTTCACTCCAATGCCCTAATTTATATATTAGTACAGTTCCCCCCTAAACTATTTGTCAGACGATAAACTTGGATAGCGGGGAAGAATTCACAGTTGATCGTGGGATAGTATTTGTGAAAGAGACTAGCAAGATTTGTTTGAACAAGCAACCATTCAGCCGCAAACCCAGTGACCTACCTACAACAATTTGGATTTATTTTAGAAATTAGACTAAGAAAAAAATGTCTCGATTGATAATCCAGAATATGTTTTGTTTAAAACTCAAAACAGTTTCCCAAAAATTCATAATCCCTGTTGCTTATTATTCAAAAAAAGAAATCCCACCAAAACCCCCATGAAACCCATCACTCCGAAAGGGAAGCTAGACGACGTTAAAAATTACAAAGGATCGAATGTGTTTAAATGTAAGTTTATATCTGGGACTGGTTTGTATTGCATAATATTAAATCATAGGTTTGTTTTGAGTTATAATGAATAGATAAACATGTTAGTTTTATTCTGAAAAATACATAAATGTTAATCGTGTGATATATCAAACCAACACTTCAGTCTGTAAAGCTATTACATTTGTTGTATTTTGTCAAGATGTCAGTGCTGCCTTAGTTCAACCCATAAATCCATTGGGTTCAGGTGATGTAAGCTGAATGTCTACAATTACAAGCTCTAAAACTGTTGAATTGAGAGACACCGCGTTAACTTGGGTTATTATAGTCCCTTTTAATATACCATACTATTTTGGTTAATATAGTTAAGGTTTATTTGATATAACAATTGTCCAAATAGCCAAGGAATGTTTTAGTCATACACAACACACTGCAGTAGCTCTGGTAACCTTACAATGACCTTAGGTTGTCTAAAGCAATGTTTTCCCAACTATAGTAGTAAACACAAGTATATTTTATTTGTTGCTTCTACCCAGCTTTCCCCAACAATGTAAATCCAAAAACTGGAGAAGTAAATGGTCCCAGGGGCCCAGAACCGACCCGGTATGGTGATTGGGAGCGCAAAGGAAGAGTGACCGACTTTTAACTTTACATGCTTTGTAGGAAACACAATGCGCAGGAAAATTAAATTAAAATGAAATATCTTAATTGGCGAATCATCAGTTTAGCTTAACAGTCAATAATGTGTGAAAATGTTGTTTCACTCCTAATGTTTTCCTAACATTGTTGCATCCTGACTCATGGCATTTGTTTACGCTATATTTATTTTCTTTCTTTACTTTTTTACTTGAATTTACTGACTGTAAACTTTAGGATATTATTTTTAATATAAGTGAATGGGAAATTTTCAACACAATTCTGGGAAGTTTTCATCACAATTCCTCGTACAATTTTATTTGAACAAACAAGTACAGGATGTTATATTTCTAAATTCAAAATTACGTTATAAAATCTTCACTGGTAGTGCATGGTGTTGTAGGCTATTTATGATTGTTCATAGGATTTTAATAAAAACCATCTAATGAATATTACGATCCAAAGAACCTAAATGATTAAAAAGGAGCTTTTCATCTCATGCGCACTGCCGGATCACCAAAGCATCCAGCTTGTACCAAGATACGTTCTCATAGAAGCATAACCAATTAATTCACTGGGTTTAGACGTCACCAAGTACTTGTTTACCACCAAGTGCTTATTACTGTGCTCGACTGTGGCCATGAGGTGTAATACTGTGCTTAACTCTGGATTTGATGTGTATTACTACTGTACTCGACTGTGGGCATAAGGCGTATTATTGTGCTCGACTGTGAGTATGAGGTGTAATACTGTGCTCGACTGTGAGCATGAGGTGTATTACTGTGCTTGACTGTGAGCATGAGGTGTATTACTGTGCTGGACTGTGGGCATGAAGTGTATTGATGTGCTCGACTGTGGACATGAGGTGTATTACAGTGCTCGACTGTGGGCATAAGGTGTATTACTGTGCTCAACTGTGGGCATGAAGTGTATTACTGTGCTCAACTGTGAGCATGAGGTGTATCACTGTGCTAGACTGTGGGCATGAGGTGTGTTACTGTGCTCGACTGTGGACACGAGGTGTATTACTCTGCTCGACTGCGGGCATGATGTGTATTACTGTGCTCGACTGTTGGCATAAGGTGTATTACTGTGCTCGACTGTGGACATAAGGTGTATTACTCTGCACCACTGTGGGCATGAGGTGTATTATGCATTCAAGCAAACCACTTAACAATGCTCCAACCCGAAT
>CH002948.1:32982-50085 GCA_000149265.1 Ciona savignyi
AATTCTACTGTTTATAATAAATTATATTAGATTAAAACTTGGTAAATTAATATGAAGAAATATATTTATATGAAAAATTACAGCAAAAAAGGTCTGCTGCGTAGTGCAATGGTGAAACAAAGAGAGCAAATAAAGAAATGCATTCACAAGTCCTACACTCTGTTCTATATTAATATAATGCAATTGTGATTGTTCATCGATCTTTCAAATATTTAAATGTCTCCGCACAGCAAACCACAATAGAAAAGTAATAACATTGCAACACAATAATCTAAAGGTTATCATATAAATATAATTTAGAAAAAATAGTGAATATCAATGTACACAGCAACAATGTCCATCCTGCTGCATTAGTGCAACCAGCACTGTGTTATGATAGTAACAAAAAACATATGCTGTGCATCTACCATAGTGGAAAACTCTGCAGTTTAACAACATATTATATCAACAGGTTGCAATAAACGCTAAATGGTGGCCACAAAGTGATTCTCACAAATTCAAACAGCGACCAGAGAATGGTCGAATAACTTTGCTTCAGTTTCACCAACGATGCTCCACTTGTCAGTTTGAGGATCGTAACATTCAATCGATGTTACAACTTTCAAGTTGAAATCTAAACTACAAAGGAGAATTAGTATTATAACAATTATCGTATATTATAAATCCTCATTTATTCCGAGTGATAATAAGTACAATCGATTTGTAGATTGTTTGTTCAATTGTATACTGCTGGGTGAACTACTATTATTTGGATGTTTGTTCAAAAGATTTTTTATCAACTGTGCTGGCAGACCAATTGCTGAAAGTATTACTTTTTATAAATTTGGATATTTTGCAAAATCACCAAAAAACCCAATACATGGTCCAAATATTTGTCACATTAAATAGTTTTGCTGTATTCACTCATGTCATTGAAATTTGAACATGCACAAAGAATAAAGACAATTTTACCAACACGACAAACTGACAAGAATTATATTTACCCTCCAACAACATAAATCTTGTTCTGAGCAACACAAGCTGCAAAGGAATGTCGTTCAACATTCAACTCTGACACAAAACTCCAAGTCCCATCGTTAACATTGTATTTCTCCACTGATTTAAATGTCTGCTCTCCATCATGGCCAGCTTAAAATATGAAGAAATATTGGCGTTTGGTTAGACAATAGTACTGAGTTAATATGTTTTATTTAAATGACCCCTGTACTTTGTCTTTACTGTGCGTTGCAGTAAAAGATGCTGCTTTCATATTCGTCTGCAGATTGTTTCTAACGTTGAAAAATGGAATACAGAATAAACCATCATCACTCAACATGCATTTCGGTAAGTGCAATTGTAAAAAATTAGATGGTGCTGGTTTCAGAGGAAAACCCACAGTGGGTACAAGGTTTCTGATGGTTGATGAATATATATTGATAACCTCGTTGGTGTTATGGCAGAAAAGTATCATGACTTTATAATTAAATATAATTGACTATCTAATGACTATCTACCCAGAGCATAAATGGCGTTGTCCATCACCACAGCAGCAAACCACTTGTCGTGGTGTTTGCATAGAAGCAACTTCTATCCAAGACTCCAATGTTGGATCATAGCACTCAACTGAAGATGTAACTTTATTCTCCTTCCATCCACACAATATATATAACCGATCTGCGTAAATTAGAACTTATGCTGAATAATTCTATTTAAATATTCTTTACAAATACAGATTATAAGAAAAAATAAAGACTTACCTTGAACAAATAAACAAAAAAACGTACTGCCCAATAAACCATTGCAATAAAAGGTCAAATGTTTGCAAGAAATCATATATACAGTTCGTCAACATGTGATATTAATACAAAAGATTTCTTCACTTTTCGGGAAGTAATTTAGCAGGAATTATTCGGTGGTATAACTCATTGTATTAGCTCTGGTAACTATAATGGTTTGTATGTTTCAGAGCCCGACCTTTTACCAAATGCCAAGGAATTTCATGAAAACGAGAGATTGAACAATACATGCCAAGCATATGCGCAAACTAAAAATACAATGTTCAGAATCTACCAACGCGTCAATTATCAAACCAGCTGCATAACATATCTCCAGTGGCCATGCATGTAACTAATGATAACACACTTTGACATAAGGGATAAGGTGCTACATTAGAGTCGGTTTTTACAGATCGTAGGATTCTTTAATTAAAAAATCGTAGGATTCTTTAATTAGAAATAAGAAAATAAGACTTGTGAACATAGGAACGTGATGCAAGCATTAATACGAATTTAACATCAACCTTGAAAGACAACGACAGAATGACAACTTCTAGCTTTTTGTAATGGTTTGGCATTGACCCATTCGTTTAGTGGAACAACATAGCATTCACCCGATGAAACATCAGTGCCTGTATGATCACACCCACCAAATGTAAAGATTGAACCTGGGGTACGAACACATAAGAAAACATCAAACAAAAAAACATGTAGAAACACAACCATTTAAAACAGCAGCATTATGAGCATATCTCTTGACATTCATTGAACCTGCCTCCTTCCATTCTAATTTCTTTTTCTTTAAATCCATTCGATGAACAATGTTACACACGGTGCGTTTGCCATCAGTTTTATTGCATCCACCAAAGTAATAGAGAACACCATCCATAACAACAGCTGATCCATAGTAACGACCAACTGGTAGATTCTGTAAGAAATAAAGTTTGATAATTAATTTCTATTACTGGACACATAACACTCTTTTATTTTTGCTAATAGTTCATTTATATGATTCCACCCATTTTCATTGTGTGATTTACACCAAGTTTTATAATAATATTATCACACAGATTTTATATACACATTATTAATCACATTTTTCCAATGTATAATTTTTTTCGGTCATCTAAACAACATAATTAAAATGATTTTGGAACTAGTTGACTTATCTCGTCAAATAACATTTTTACGTAAATTTGATTACCCGTAAAATAAACACCATAGCCCCCTAATCCTCAGTACACATCCATTGACTTGTACCAGTCCCCATCCACCTCGTTGTAGCATTGGTGATGATTTAACCTCGTGTGGCTGAATCGGTAAAAAATAGAAGAAATCCACCATACCACTGAGTAGCATATTATTTGTTCTATCAACAAAAAATCAGTTCTGTAGCAAATTTGCCAGTTTTCTTCATTATTAATGTGTTGTAGCGATTATTTTTGATGTCAACGCTGTTTGTGTTGCTTAAATGATCGAAGGTACGTGTTATGAAACCCGATTGTCCTTGCAATGCAGGGCAGTTTTAGAAAGTGTCATCACTTATTGCAATGTGTGGCCTTTACGGCTGTCGTTGTCATTAACATGATTTTAACAACTGTGTTATATAAGCCGGGATTTGCTTGTGCAAACAGAATGAAAAAATCAATACGTATTGTGTTTGCCTAAAGTTATTCCGTTGGTTGTTATCTAGAGCATCTGTCATATCAAAAGGAATAAAAGTCGAAGCTTCCTGGTTTCACGTTTTGTGACGTAGTTATATCGTCGGCATCAGAGCTATAGCCAAAGCGGAGTCAAAAGATACTGCGGATAGCATCAAGTGTATGGAACCGCACAACAGTATCTTTATAAATCAACACTAAGACCTTTCGGGCGCTAAAGATTCATTTTTAATGAAACACCGGTCGTTCCTTACAATTAAATTTTTTAAATGTACCACCCATTTATCCTAACCCATGATTATTTCAACCTGATTGGATAACGCATTCTATCCAATGACCGGACATGCCGACACTATAAGCGTGACGCAGAAAAAAATAATAAAGTAAAATAAAACAGAGTGAAATGGAAATGTGTTTCCTTTGAAAATATCAGAACATGTATCCGTAGGCACAATCAATAAGCACCATGTTTTAGATATACAAAAACGATATGGCTTAAAGTTACGAAACATTATGAAAATAACCATGCAATGCAACATGTGGATGCCTTGTCTTTACTACATGTATGGCTTGATGCCCAGATAACTTTGTTTATGTATGTTTATCTACCAATGGAGAAACAATTTGTCATTCATGTCAAACTGCTGTTTTATATGCGGTAAAAACTTAACAACGAGAAACTTACCGGCAGTTGACTCCATTTCTGTGTTTGCAAATCATATTTAAAAACTTTGTTCAAAGCCAGGCTCTCACCAACTGAGATGATAGAACTTTCTAAGAACAGAAGGAATGAATAAGATGCCACACCAACACACTAATATTTACAACAGGTTCATATTTAAAATATACTTTACAGGCACCTTACATATCAGGTGAATCGTATTTAGGTGAATTATACCAAACAACAGCAATATCCGAAATTAACAAATACACAGCAATAAATAGAACAAATAAGGAATATTCACTGCCCTGAAAGCAAGTATTAATCTTATTATTGACCATTTATAACAACATGTGCAAGGCCTTTTATTCCAACCAACACTAACATCAAATATATTTGCATCGCAAATTTGGAAAATATATTTATTTTTAGTTGATGTGAGTCAAAAACATAAAAAAAATTAAACTGAAAATTCATTTGTACCTTTGTTCTTAAATCTCTGAGCCATAGCTTGGCAATGTTCATAAATCCAATCACCTTGCTTTCGAAGAAGACTCTAAATACAATTTAAATTCAAGTACAAAGTATCCTAATATTTCAGATATTTGTTCAGCTGGGTAACTTAGTAGTATTGTGTAAGCTGGAAGGTTGAGAGTTTGAATCCAGCTTCAGGACAGACATTTGTTCTGTGCCAATTTACTTTGCCCAACCTCGATGGATGATTGGGTAGAACAAAAACGAAAACACATATCCATTATTATACAAAATACTACCCTTGTTTAGATAACCCAAATGTGGATTGGTAAATAAACACAAACGGTTTGCCGCTTGCATTTTCCCACCATCAAGTATAAACAGATGTATCCTATCCTGCCCATTCTCACCTCGATGGCATCCACATCTCCAAGGGTTCTATTCGTCAAGCCATCGGAATCAATAAACTTGATGAGTTCGTTCAAGTAACCGTCCCTGGCAGCCACATCCCACTTAACCCAATTCATGACAGCAGTGTAAACCAAATCAGGACAACCCTGAATGAATGGTCTGGTCATTGAAATCTCAGATTCAAATCGATACTTCATGAGATCGGATTATTAATTTTTAATATATTAAAGGGAAATATATATATATATTAAAGATATTATCTCCACTACTTACATAATTCAGTTAAATAATAGATAATGCTATTGTAATATACCTACTCTATTTAGTCAATTTATTAAAAGATATAATGAATATATAAGGACAGGCTTGCACTTAACTTGGGTAAAGTAACATAATTAATATTCAAACAAGCAGACAAATCAACCTTTTTATGAGTTTCCTCAATGAGCTTCACAACTTGATCTTTGGACAATTGCTGAAAATCATAAAGGCTGATAATTTGTTTATAACTGTCAAGAATGAGTTGGTTGACTTTGCTTTTTAACTCTGGAACATCGTATCTATCAACCAATGCATGGATCGTCAAACAATTTCGGACAGAAATTGTACCCGATAGATATTCGATGCACAATATCCGGGCAGCTGAAATAAGAAAATGTTAAACCAGTTTTAACCCTACAAATCAATCACTAACATGTGTGACCAATCACTAATAACTAATTTAGGGATGTAATACTGTGGGTGATGGGGTGGTGGGCACAACAGTTGGTAACACATCAGCTACAGATACTATTACTTTCAAAATAGTGTGTATACGATATATTAACATAACAAATTAAAGCAAGCAACCAGTTAAACATATATTATTCCTACATTCCATTTGCAAGTAATCGGAAAATGCCAGAATATTGCAAGCATTGTTGCCATTGATCTCAATTCGTCCAGTATACATAAACTCCACGAGAGCCTCCATGGTTCCAAAATCTACATCTTGGACTGCTACACTATCCTTGTACTTTTCTTTCATCTAGTAGAATAAACCTATGGATTAAATTCATATTCCAAGCAAAATATACCAGTGCCTCCAAGCAATGTTCTTAAAGTGTACATGTTTTTGTTCTGACTAAAGCTTGGTAAGCCAAGTTATACATAAGTTCTACTTTAAATCATTACATCATCAATAACAATTAATAAAACTAACCTCGGTTGTAAACATGTTTTTAAAGAAATTGGAAAAACATGAGAGAACCAACTTATGTGCACTAATGTTGTTCTCTTCCACACAAATTGTGATATCGTTGAAATCACCATCTATCTGCGACTGGTTGGCAAATTGAAGAAGGGCAGATCCATGGTCTATGTTGTAAGTTTTGGCAGAACTTGTTCCACTGATAGACAGTGTCATTTTTTTCAACCAAAGGATTTGTGGCTACCATAAATTTTAATCATGGAAAAACACTCATCCGATACTCCTTCGCCTATTACAACTCAGTAAAATAGAATAAATATTCTGGATATTTGTTGGCGTTTCTACATTACAAACCTAAACTACAATGTCGCTTCACATACTACTTTATTGCATGTACCTTCCCTATGTGTTGGCTTGTTAATGGCAACAACTATGCCAACAAATTTATAACTTCACTGAGAATGTTTAAACTAATAATAATTGAGGAGGTAGATATAAGAAGCTTGTTACCCGATATTGTGCAAAATACTGCTGGCCGCACAAAAGATAATTGAATTCTCACGTATACTAGGCACTAATCAACCTGTTAATCAGGATAATTATTGTGTTAACATTGCAAGACTAATCAAACAGGACCAGAAATCGTTTCATTTGCACGATCAACCAGGTTGTATAAACTAAATCAATTATGAAATATGTTTCTATGGAAATCAGCTGGGACAAGAATTAATAATTTTCTAAAACTAGGTAGTTTGTTACCTCGTTTATATAACACAACACAGAAGCACTTAATATTTCAAACTATTTGCAACACTTTAAACAATAAGCTGAGTAGTGGTTAGGTAAAACTTTACATGAATTTTTTACTGTATTTTCTCACAGGTAACATTCACCAAAGTTTTAATATTTGTGGTTGCGTTTTACTTACTTTGTTGGTTCAATAAAGAAATACCTTCCTATATGCCCCGTCTTACTATTGGCACGCTTCATGTATAATCATATTTTATAATTTCTATGGAATGTTATAATTTGTATAAAAAATGTAATTTTATAATAATAGTAGATGTGAATCTTTGGTCTGACTGTTTCTCTCACCTATTACTTACCTTTAACTTACTTAACCAAGCTGTGCTCTGTGTACAACAGCTTGCTTTTAGTACAGTGCTTAGAATTTCTAACAAATATATTTTCTTTGAAGGTATAAACATTATTGGATAACTTTGTAAGCTTTTCTAGTCATTAAAAAGTAATAACCATTAAACTGCGTATTTTGTCCTGCGTTTAACAGCTCAATATTCGTTGGTTGAACAGATTGCACAATTGAAATAAGTTGTGTCAACAAATTTTATAACTTCTCTTAAAACTGTTCGGTTTTAAATGACTCACATGACTGTGTGTACAATGCATCGAATTCCTAGATTTTTATTACATGGTAGATAAATAAGCTTTTAAAATATGGTATTGTGCGGCTATACTGCTGGTTGCACAAAGAACAATGACATACTTCATGCACAATAGAATAGGATAGGATATTCATGTTTATCCCTGTGAACGAGAAAACCAAGGGGATCAACACACCTGCAATCTTCAGATCACCTCGCGCCCACCGTCGGGTTACCGGAAGTATTGCAGTATGTTGTACATGATACACATTCCTTCAATTTGGTAGAATCCATTAATCCGCTGGGTACAGGCAATGTCTGTTAAGTGCCTTGCCCAAGCGACCAGTTTTGCACCTGCAACCTATCTATTGAAAGGCGACGCATTTAACCGCTAGACTAACCGGCCGGACAATAAACTCATTAGAATATGAATCTGTTTTCCGGGTCAACCAAGTTTTATAAAATTTGTTAATTTACTTGTGTAGTATGTTCTGAGATTATATTAAACCAATGTAATTCAATTTAAACTCTAGATCCTATGACCTCCCTCTGCGTTTTACTTTTCTGTTTTGTCAGTTTAATTGATAAATACCTTCCTTCGTGCCCCGTCTAACCATTGACCTTCTGTATATAAATATATTTCCTGTTATAATTCCTATAAAACCGTAAATAATTTTAAAATATTAACAGCTATGGAAAGACCGTCTTTGGTTTGACTGTTTTTTCACCTATTCCCCACCCCTACCTTACTTAACTAAGCTATACTCTGTGTACAGTGCTCTAGTCTGTGCTGAACGCTGTGTTGATTATATAAATAATCATCTGAACTGTAATACGTCTGGTTTTACTTTGTTAAAGTAAATCATATTACCACACTACTATAACCCCACTTGCGTATTGTACTAGATTGTTCCTTATAGACCCCAGATAAGCCGGTTACAACACCTGATGCGATCTGCGAATCCCTATGCGCTATCCCGACTCTCGGAGCTAATTAATTAAGGCTTTTCTGCTAATTACTGGAGGCTTTCTGCGTCCGGCCTGTTGGTCTAACGGTTAAATGCTTTCAATCGAAAGGTTGCAGGTGCGAAACTGGTCGCTAGCTAGTCGGTTGTGTCCTTGGGCTAGGCACTTTACGGACGTTGCCTGAACCCAGCGGATTAATGGGTTCTACCAAATGAAGAAACGTGTCTTTCATATACAACACAATGCAATAGTTCCGGTAACCCGACGATGGGCGCGTGGTGATCTGACTATTACCCGTGTAATAACCTCCTTGGTTTTCCCATTCACGGGGATAAACATGAATATCCTATCCTAAACGTCCTCGACTTGACCACTGTCTTCGGTTGTTCGTCGACTATAATTGTATTGAGCAATTGAGGCGATTAACTTCTTACCAGTTACGAGTTAAATCGTTAGATGTTTCAACGACAGATTCCAGATAAAACTCTCAGTATCGATGTTTCTTAATGCGTTAGCAACTCGTGAGCCAAAATGAAATAAACTTATATAGACAAGATTATTCGACAGCTGCAATATATGTAATAATCGTAAAACCTAATAATAACATTTCAATAATGACGCAATATCATCGTAAATGCCAGCTGCAGCGTTTATAAATCTTAAGTAAACACATGAGGTCGCTACACAATCATTAAAAACAGGATAAAAATATTTCATTTTGCCAATTGTTCCTCAACCAAAACATGAATTTTCTCGTTTTAATTTTAAACTGATTGGCCAATTTATACCCACATGAAGCAATCTTGATTTTATGAATGCAAAATTTCAGCAGCTGACTAAAGGCGGTCATTCTTATATACTTATTATACTCAAAAATATTGTGAGAACCAATATTTTAAAAATCAATAAATTTTGGTTTTGATAATATAATAGCATGAAATGTATTAGCATGTATTTTACATCATATTTATCTCATCAGTAACCAACCTGTCCTGCATAGGAGGGAGTGTACCATCCAACATGGAGTCTGCCAGCGGATATCAGTTTGAACAAGATTCTCTGACTCGCTAGTGAGTAGAACATCACGTCGCAGGCAGCTAAATGCTGCATTTGCATATGACGGCGCTAGTGTCGACGACTGGGTGGACTACTGTTACGGCTTTTGCGCCGAGAATAGTGTGGTCCCAGAACCCTGTTTTAACGGCCAATCGTGAGACCTGTCTGCCTTAGTCTACTATAAATAATACGCCATTACAATAGGGCGATTTAATAAAACGTAAAAGATAAAAGAATAATAAAAACCGCGACAAACGTCAAATGGTATCTGATAGCGCTCAATACACCGTACAATACTCCGTCCAATACTCAATACGCCGTACAATACTCAATATACTCAAACACGATACTCAAAGCTTGGAGAAGGAAAATACTGTGCACTTGTTGGAAGGTACAACGAGAACTGCCCGGAAACAATCGTTTAGGCCGGACAACGGTAAGAGCTCGAAAAACAATTAGTGTCGACAATTGATAAACCGTGTGTGCGGGTGGCTAGAATGCCTGGAGAGGTGCAAATTAAAACTATCTTGGTCATAGATAATGAGCAAAGTAGAGATAAAAGTGTGAAGTAAAAATAAAAGTGCAAATGAAAACAAGTGAAAAAGCTTGAAAAACCAATACGAAGTGAACAATAAAAGGAAAACAACAACTTTAAAACTGAAAACTCTTACTCCAACCAATCCATAACACTACGAGGCTTTTTTTGTGGCCGGAGTGGCCGTTGTGGAAGTGGAGGTTTTACTCTGCCTTTTCCGTTGTTGGACCCGCTTTGCCTTTGGTTCGTTGGCCAACCTCGGCGAGAAGTAGGAGGACAGACAGAACATCATTAGTGGGATCCGACTTACGTTCTCGGCACGGCCGAGAAAACAAGGCCAGGAAAATCGACCTCCCGCAGTTTCGGCTCTCCGTAGGACCCCGACCAGCTTTCGATAGCTCCCGCCGACCCTCGTACACAGATGGGAAATCAGTCCACTAAGACTCAGGCCTCGCAAGGGTTTACCCCCTAGTAGCCGAGGCGCTACTCTCGGTACCGCGGTGCTCTTAGTGCACACCCCCCAAAGTACTGTGTTGGAGTTATACCATTTATCAGAAGTGGAATAATCCCCAAGCACCAGGTGACCTTTGCAATTCGGAAGCCGCATAAACTGGCCAGGGCTAGAACCAGTTGTCCCCGCCAAAGGTGGGGTCGAGAAATCCCCTTTTACATACCATTACAGTAGCTTAACGGTAACCCGACGTGAATTGCAACTTTGTCATTTCCTCACCATCGACCTTGTCACCATGGGAGACCCTGCCAGGTAGAAAATTCCATCCCCAATGACATGTTCATTGGAAACTCCCCTACCACATTAAGGTGGCAATCCATAGGGAGGTAATACCTTGCACTTAATATGACCTGAAGTTACCCAGGTATTAAAACTTTGAACTCCATCTCGGAACGTTTCTTAATTGCAGTTTATAAACTCGTACAGATAAAAACATGCAATTTACCTGGATGATTAAACATGCCCCAAGCTGCGGCTACAGGAAGGCGTCCACTTAAGTACGCATGCAATTACGCGTTTTTGATAAAGGATTAATCAAAAGTATTTACACACAGAACGAAAAACGTCAGCTCGCCATATAATTTGAGGTTTCCTGATCGTCCTTCGGCCATGTCCAGAATGAATAGAGTTATGAAGATTTGAGATGTATAGTGTAGTGGTTGGGAATGGTGGTAATCACCCGACAGGTTGTGGATTCAATTCCCATCAGAACTCTTTCAGGCAATGGTACCTTGACAATGCACTTAACTAATCATTTAATTACTTATTTATAACATATCCATGAGTAAGGCTAGATTCACACCAGATCGACATTTTGTCTTTCGTCCGACTAAAACGTTTTTGTCGTAAGCGTGTTTTTCGTTTTTTTGTTTTGGTCGATTCACACCAATAAAACATGTTTCGGTCCGACGGTTTGCGTGAATATGGAGAAAACTTATAACTAGAATTTTATATAATTGGTATTCAGAGTACTATCGTCATAGGACACCAATTAACTTGGTTAAATCCTATATTGGATAAACTAAACATGGTAATGGAACCTGAAAAAAGACACATTTTTAAAGTATGACAACCTAACTTTTTCCTTCATTACTTATAGACCGAAGACAATTATAGAACAGAAACATACTTCTAGTATTACAACCTTAAATCCTTAACATTTGTACACTACATGGCTGCCAAAACTGTACTAGAGGTGTCATAGGTTATTTTGGTTGTTCTTCAGCCAAGTTTTATACCAGAACCAACCTAAGAAGTGTGGCATAGTAATTTAAAGTGGTGCCAATATTTTGCATTTTTACAACCAAAAAACAATAACTTGGATAAATACACTGTAAGGTAAATGTATTGGTTTCATCTGTACAAATAAAACAATGACATTTGTTTTTGCTCACAGTTCAGATCACCCTTCCGATATGGAGTCAATTCGCTTTCTTATCTTTCTTTAATTCAATGGATCCTTCGTCAGAGCAAATTGGTCAAGCCATGTCGGTTAAGTTTTCAAGTTTTCACCTGGGTCACGACGAATCATTTATCATGTGTGCCGTTTTGCACTAGTCTATGTGCTATATCACAATCGTGTTCCGCATGAACAGCGATAAAAAGGCCTCTTAGCAGCGTGATGAGTCAAAGTCACGGAAGCCTTACTATTGCCCGGCCATTAATACCGCAATAGGATATTCTACTTTCAGCATGGGATGGGAACCTCGCTCAATGGCGAAAAGGGCAGCTCGAGAGTGTGGTACATATACCACGGAAGTTTATACTTTGTACGTTTGCATCGAGCTGGTCTCGTGTCAAGACCTAACGACATCTTAAGCCTACCATTCCAGTATTTCAGAATGGTTTTTCTACCAGGGTGTGTGATCGAATCGTATCAATCTGCGTCGTGACCGTTTAACCCAAGGATTTCAACCGAAGACCAATCGGCGAATCAGCAAAAGATTCTACTTCAAGAGATTCAACCTACGGTGTCCAACAACCCTATGGGCCGTCTGAACATTTGGTTCTTTTCAAAAACGTCAAAGGAAGTGTGTGGGAATCCCACACGTTTATAATTGTATTTCTGTATATTTTAACAATTAGGTCGCCATGCCATGTGTCCATATTTTGTGCATGGGAAGTCACGATTAATTTCTTGTTTTCGACAGTATAGTAAATGAATTGTTCTCCCGAGAGTTCTGTTTAACACATTCTAAGCCTCGTGTACAAACATGTGTTTCCTGTTTTAAGTCTTATATAAACTGTGTATAAATTCCATAATATCAGAGAGCATTTGGTTGGTCCTCGCTTGGACTAGCCGCTCTCTCAAGCAAACTCTTCCTACTTAAGCTATGCCCCTTGTGTATAGCCTTGCTGTCTGCACCTTGTGCGATTATTCCCGTGAATGGGAAAACAAGAGGGTTATCACACGGGCAATCGTCAGATCACCCCATCGTCGGGTTACCAGAGCTATTGCAGTGTGTTGTATGATAGACACGTTCCTTCAATTTGGTAGAACCCATTAATCCGCTGGGTTCAGGCAATGTCTGTAAAGTGCCTTGCCCAAGGACACGACCGACTAGCTAGCGACCAGTTTCGCACCTGCAACCGTTCGATTGAAAGGCGACGCACTTAACCGCTAGACCAACCGGCCGGACAAGTACCGGTAACTATCAAAATTATTGGTAAATCCAGAAAAATAAATTAAAAGTTCATTCAGGTAATAAAACAAATGTTAACGCCACCTCACCTGGACATATGTTAATATTTTTAGTGTGGTTAACAATGATGATGTTCTTAGATTTATCTCTGTTTTTAAAATTTTGTACCCACCATTAAACACCGTGCAATCAGTAAGTGATTAAACAACCAATTAAAATTTGGAAACCACATTGGTTAAAAATCGACAAGTAATCCAAAAGAAGTTAAAATATTGAACATAGTAAACAATTACCGGTAATTAACTTGTTAAAGATGTTTGGACAGCCAGATATTTTTGAATGTTAAAAGTCCAACTATATTCAGGAGCTCATATCATTCAGTTGCTGTATTAACCACGGATTCCTTATCCTTATAAATTATATTTGTAGGTAAAGATTACTTTACAATTTCTCATCTAGATATATGCGCACCAGTTGATGCACTCTATTTCGGCAGACTAATCGTTAGAAATTATCCAATCTTAATTTTGTTCCACTTTTTTTCCTACCGAAGAAGTAAGCGTTCATCACCAAATCAGTAGGCTACAAAAACTCTTACAGCATCTGTATAACAGAGCTAGTTTTAAAATAGCATTTCATTAAAGCTCACCCATTTTAAAATGAAGAAAGTGTAGATCACATACTCCAACTATTTGTCGGTTCAACTGTGACTTTAGGCTACATCATTTAAGGTTGTCAGAGGAACCCGGTATTGTAATATTACTTTTCAAAGATTGTTGTTAATTTTTTTTAGAACCAGGTTTTAATGAAGGAAAATCAATATTGTGGATATGTAAATTCGGAAAACCGAATTTATAATAGGCTTTTTGGTTCTAAATCGCAAAGTTGTTTGATCTAGCAACGTCTCTGTTGTTTTCGGTAGATTCAATGAAGCGGAACGGTGATGACGTTCATTGGCGAGTTTCATGTCAATGTATAGAGAGTCTGTGATAATTTGACACAGAGGCTTCATTTTACATCAATCTATGTAGAGATAAGCATTGCGAAACTGCCGTTTTAACACCGGGGGAATACCCTGAAACTTTTTTCGAACATAAGCACTTAATTCTCTTTAGTTTTGTAATAAAGAATAAGAATGTTGATATACAGTTCGTACCTAAAAAATAAGTAATTTTTATAATTGCATTAAAAATTTATTAGTTGGTAATATATATTACACTTGTTTCTTAGTACATTTAGGCCTATGCTTTATAAATACGTATCTTGCTTTATAATTGTGGTTTTGTTTAGGAAATCAACATTCTTGTTATTGTAAGTTTTGTATGAGATTAAGTGTTCACAACAACATTGGGAGTTGCCCCTTCACCGCAGTCGAATAACAGGAACTACTTCAGTGGTGTTTATTTGATTATGATATCGTTGAAGTTTTTAGGATATTTTGTATGGTAATAAAGACCCGCGGTCTATGTGACATGTGCAACGGTAATCAATCAATATTTATTTGTTTTCGCGCTGTAGGTTCGCCAATAAGCAAAAAGTTAAACATGCGTCTAGAGACAGAACGGTAGTCTGATTTTTCTCTGCTGGATGGCGCTATTTATCAGTCGTACTAAAGCGGGGAGGAGGGAAACTACTAACTAAAATTACGGACACTAATTTTAATCCATTCCTAAACACTAAACTCAACCGTAAGACTAACAACTCTAGACTAGCCCCGTTTATTACACCATTTACGCATTTTAAGTAAATAGTGTTTACAATCAAAAAACTGCAAAGAGACCGATTACTTTAGCCAATGCTTGGACAAATTCCAAAAATGCTCAGACAAGCTGAATGCGGCGTTATGATGAGTTTGTGTATAACTAAGAAACAAAAGAGTTAAAAAGCCGAAAAAAAAGCTCCCCGTCGGGGAATCGAATCACAGTCTGTCGCGTGACAGGCGGCGACTCTTACCACTATACTAACGAGGAATACGATTCGTAAGTGCGAAAACTAGTATAAGCCCATTCAGTCGCGGGTGCCTCTAACTACTACAGGACCGCTTGAATCGCTTGGATCACTTAGATTGCTATGGAAAGTAATTCTAACCCTGTCCCAAACACTAATCTCAACCCCAGAACTAACTTTAACCCCAACCCTAACATTAATACCATGGCTTTTGTAATTACGAAGTATAGTAAGCGATCCAAGCGCTACAAGCGATTCAAGCGCTCCATGCCATCCAAGCGGTCTAAGCGATCCGGAGTATTTAGAGGTACCGCTCAGCCGCTTAACACTTGAAAATAGTCACTCCCCAGATAATTCCAAAAAAATAAATATCGCCACCCAGCAGAGAAAAATCAGACTACCGTTCTGTCTCTAGTCGCATCTAAAAGTTAAATCATGCTATACAGTAATACAAGTTTGCTGTTGTTCTGCAAACAAACATTAAAAACATTGGTAACACCAACATAAGCAAAGGCAAGAGTACATTGATCGTATATACCAGTGGTTCCCAAACTGGGCGCCGCGGCGCCCTGGGGAGCCGCGAGACTTTGCCAGGGGCGCCGCGAAAGCATGCGGAAGTTGCTGCATTTATTATATTGTTTTCTCACAAAAAATTGCAGTACATGTGTTAGTTGGAGATGTATGAGCCTGGTGTGCAACCCTATACAGAATTTGTTTTACTTGTTAAAAATCCATTGTTCGGTGTTAACTGCCACTTTTTGCTGCCTAACGTTGCATTGTTTTCGAATAATGACAGGACAAGTGCTGCTCTTTGTAAAATAACTGCTTTGCATTAATTGACTGTTCGTCACTTTGGTGAATAGTTTTAAACAATTTGAATGGTTATCAAAGTGCGTACTAGTCTAGATATACAATATACAATACTTGCAGTTTGAAAATTTTGGCTTTATGAGGGAGCCGCAAGGTTTAATAAGTTTTCAAAAGGGGCCGCCAACAAAAAAAGTTTGGGAACCGCTGGTATATACCATTATGTTGGTATTGCGAAATGGATATTTAATTCATAAAACAACATTATAAGATATACAATTATTTCATTGGGTCATTATAGCTATTTGTCATATTATTATAATAATAATGTTATTTAAATTTATAAATATTAGTATATTTATATTAATAATTATTAGTTTATATAAATTTACAGTCCATTTTGACTTATTATTTTATTTTGCACTTACAGAATTTAAAATAAAATTGATAAATCTCAATGGAAAAAAATGACACTGTCTATCAGTGGAACAAGTTCCACCAAAACTTACAACATAGACCATGGATCTGCCCTTCTTCAATTTGCCAACCAGTCGCGGATAGATGGTGATTTCAACGATATCACAATTTGTGTGGAAGGGAACAACATTCGTGCAAATAAGATGGTTCTCTCATGTTTTTCCAATTTCTTCAAAACCATGTTTACAACCGAGGTTTGTTTATTTAATTGTTATTGATGATGTAATGATTCACAAAATCATGTGCACTTTAAGAACGCCACATGAGTAAGATTACTCGCGTAACGCACGCCATGCGAGTAATAATTTACTATCGTATAAAAAAACAAATTAACGTTTACCGCGACCGTTTTCTATTCAATTGGAGTAGAACGTTTTTATTTTACACATGGCGCGTCCAACTACCATAGTCTATAATACTTACAGCAGCATCATAATGTGAGATTATATAATACCAGATTTAAACAGTTATTACGTCATACAGACTACAGTTGCGAGTCATGTTTACTTGCATTACTCGCGTTAGCTTCCTTCCACACGCGAGTGAATTCTTAATTGCCCGAAATTTAATGGATTTTTGGCCCTGCTTATCAGGAAATCGGGAATCACTTTTTTGGTTTATTACGAAGAT
>CH002948.1:53228-93099 GCA_000149265.1 Ciona savignyi
TTTCCCTAACTAGTTAATAAATCCTTGTATTTGAATCTGAAGATGCCAACGACCAAACCATCCATCCAGGTTTGTCCTGATTTGGTTTACACTGCTGTCATGAACTGGGTTAAGTCGGATGTGGCTGCCAGGGAAGGTTACTTGAACGAACTCATCCAGTTTATTGATTCCGATGACTTGACAAATGAGACCCTTGGAGATGTGGATGCCATCAAGGTAAGAATGGGCAGGATAGGATACTTCTGTTTATTCCCGATGGAGGAAAAATGCAAGCATCATACCTAGGGATGCACAATATAGGATAGTTAGGTATTCTAGAATATTCTAGAATAATACATTTCGAATCTAGAATTTCGAATCCTATTCTAGAATGTTTTACCATGTATTTAAATTTGCTATGCTGTGCATATATTTTCTCATTTATAGTGAATTAGCCATATGCTTTTAAACTGTGATGAGAGCAATTTATGTAGTCCAACAATATTTTACCATTACATATTTTTTAATCATATGTAACATCTCTAAACACTATCTGCCATGAGGGAGGATAATAGTCTAGTAGGTTGTTGTTGAAATGAATGGCTGAGAAAAGTGCTCCCAAACACCAGACAATTTTTATTTCACCAGTTTGGTGTCAAGACTAGCTATTAATGCCCTTGCACAATTAAACATTAATTTACTATTTAACACAGTTATACCTCGGTAAAAAACTAATAAATTAATCACTGTAAAATCACCTAACTAAATAACACATAGGATATCATTAAATTGAATACATATGATATCATTCATTGTGTTTATTGAAAACATAGTTGTTTAAGTGAAATATATATTGCAAATACTAACGTGTTTAGTCTGTAAATAACTCTTCCGCCTTTGGAATAATTGCGTCGTATTTAAAGGAGCGATAAACCATGTGATTACAGCCGGGCGAACCTGACCTACTTTCTTTGTGCGTGCGTGAGTTATAAGCGCGTCTGTCTACGATGCACGTGTATGGGACGACTGATAAGATAATGTTGTTGTGCTTTGATGCAAGTTGTATTTCCGAGCTACCGCTTTAAAAAATGTATGGACGCTTTCGCACGATAGATGCACTTTCGGTATGGAGAAACGCATTACGGGTATTACATACGAATGAAGAAGCCATTTACAATTTTGAGATTACGAATTTACTTCAATGACGATTCACCAAAAGTTTCTTATCATTGTTATCCACTGTCACACGCTTGCTGAAACGATGCGCTGACCTCTGCATAATCGGCATCACGCGTGTTCTTGCGCGTTGGATCGCAGCCAATATTTTACGTTTTTAATTTCGAATCCTAACTATTCTTATTAAATTGCTTGTAAAGATTCGAATCCCTAGAGATTCGAATCTCAAAGATTCGAAATTCTATATTGTGCATCCCTAATCATACCATTTGTGTTTATTCACCAGTCCACATTTGGGTTATCTAAACTATGGTAGTATGTTGTATAATATTGGATGTGTGTTTTCGCTTTATCAAATAATCCATCGGGTTTGGGCAAAATGGATTGCAACAGAACAAATGTCCAAAAGCTGGATTCAAACTCGCATCCTTCCAGCTTACATGAGCTACCCAGCTGGACAAATATCTGAAATATCAATTTATATAGTTTAACTTGAATTTAAATTGTATTTAGATTGTCCTTCGAGAGCAAGGTGATTGGTTTTATAAGCACTGCCTAGCTATGGCTCAGAGATTAAGAAGCGAAAGTATGTATGACTTATGACTCTTATTTTTATTACTCACATCAACTAAAAACAAATATATTTTTTCAAATTCGTGATGCATATATATTTAATGTTTTATGTTGGTTGGAATAAAAGTTCCGTTTTACCCTGTTTGAAGGCAAGGCCTTGCACATGTTATCATAAGTGGTCAATAATAAGATTAATACTTGCTTCCAGGGCTGTGATTCTTCCTTGTGTGTTGTAGTTATTGCTGTGTATTTGTTAATATTGGATATTACTGTTGTTTGGTATGATTCACCTGAATACGATTCACTTGATACGTAAGGTGCCTGAAGAGTATATTTTAAATATGGACCTGTTGTAAATATAAGTGTGTTAGTGTGGCATCTTATTCATTCCTTCTATTATTAGAGAGTTCTATCATCTCAGTTGGTGGGAACGAGACTTTAAACAAAGTTTTTAAATATAATTTGCAAACACAGAAATGGAGTGAACTGCCGGTAAGTTTCTTGTTGTTGGTTTTTAAGCATATAAAACAGCAGTTTGACATGAATGACAAATTGTTTCTCCATTGGTACATAAACAAACATAAACAAAGTTATCTGGACATCAAGCCATACATGTAGTAAAGACAAGGCACATCCACCTGTTGGATTGTATGGTTATTCTCATTATGTCATCTTAACTTTAACTTTTACGCGCATTTTTTCATTCAGTGTTTTTAAAATGCGATTATATTGATTGCGGTAAGTGAAACGAATGAACACAATATAAATAATACAAAACTATAAATAGTTAACACAGAAGAATATAAATGAAATGTAGGTCTTGGCGGCCATGTCTAAATATGTAAATAATTGATTGGTTTTAATGACTGTTATTTTTCTGTTTTTTCTTGTTTTCTGAATTCTTATTAATTATTAATGGTCTTGCTTCTCCTTTTATCATGGAAAACAAAGAGCTAAACTGAAGTAAATACCTAAGCTTGGGGTAATGGTAATAGCAATCCTTCACTACAGGATGTGTTTATCTCTCCTTTTATAACCACAGATTGTCTGTGTCACGGTTTAGGTCTACTCACAACGGACTTTGTACAACCAATTTGAAATGGTAACAAAATGATACTAATAACTAAAGCAATGCCTTACATGTGTACAAAAATAAAGAGAACAGGATAAAAAGGCAAATAAGAGAAAATAATGATGTCACAGGAAACACAAAATAATACATTAGAATAACAAACATTAACAAATAACATTTTCATATATCTGAACCATGATGCTTACTGATTGGACAAACTACATGTTCTGTTCTTTATATAATTATGGGCTCTGTTCGAAGGAAACACATTTCGATTTTATAGGCATATCTTCAGGTTATTAAGTAAAATGCCCATCCAATAAGGTTGAAATTTTCAGGAATTAACCTAGAAGATAGTTTTCGTAAACATTTTTAAATTTTCAAAAAACAAGTGACATTCCCCAGGGAAAATGTAAAAAATCGCCAAATTATTATTTCTTTGGCACAAGTGTTATAGATATAGGATGGGATATTTATGTTTTTTCCCATGAATAGAAAAACCAAGAGGGTTAACACACGGGCGATTCAAATGGTCCTTCATTTTAATAGAACACATCATTCCACTGGGTTTAGACAATGTATGTTAAGTGTCTTGCCCAAGTATACAACCGACTAGCTAGCGACCAGTTTCTTACCTGCAACCTTATGATTGAAAGGCGACGCATTTAACCGTCAGACCAACTGGTTGGAACTTATCGGCCGGAGATGAATAAAATGAACCTATAAAAGCACAATTGGACTATACCACAAGTTATCATGGAAAATTGCCTTAAAATATATAATTCAAACATAATATACTATTACTATGTATATCAAACAGGTAAATAATAAAATCAACACAAATTGATAGTGAACGATAGGAGAACGGTACAAGTCAATGAATGTGTACTGCGGGTATGGGGGCTATGGAGTTTATTTCTAGTATAATCAAATTTACCTCTCTTCGGTATATGAACAATCAAATGTTAAAAATATTGAAAACGTTGTTGAAATAACTGGGAAACAAAACGTTAAAAAAATTTGTTTGTAAAATTTGTTTAATCATTTAGTTATAAAATAATCACAAATATGAAATAGTGATGTGTGTCCAGTAATAAAATGTTTAGTTATCACAGAATCTACCAGTTGGTCGTGAATGTGGATCAGCTGTTGTTATCGATGATGTTCTCTATTACTTTGGTGGGCGCATTAGAACTGATGGCAAACTCACCGTGTGTAACATTGTTCATCGAATGGACTTAAAGAAAAAGAAATTAGAATGGAAGGAGGCAGGTTCAATGAATGTCAAGAGATATGTTCATGATGCTGCTGTTTTAAATGGTTGTGTTTCTACATGTTTCGTGGGGTGATGTTTTTTAATGTGTTTGTACCCCAGGTTCAATCTTTACATTTGGTGGGCGTGATCATACAGACACTGATGTTTCATCGGGTGAATGTTATGTTGTTCCACTAAACAAGTGGGTGATTGCTAACCCGATGGAAAAAGCTAGAAGTGGTCATTCTGTTGTTGCCTTTCAAGGTAGATGTTTAATTAGTATTAATGCTTGCATTCACATTCCTATGTTCACAAGTCGTATTTTCTTATTTGTACTTGGAGAAGAATAAGATTATCAATCTGTAGAAACCAACTCTAATGTAGCACCTTCTCCCTAATGTCAAGGTGTGTTATCATTAGTTACATACATGGCCACTGTGGATATGGTATGCAGCTGGTTTGATAATTGATGCATTTGTAGATTCTGAACATTGTATTCTTAGTTAGCGCATATGCTTGGTATGCATTGTTCAATCTCTTGTCTGTGTTACATAGGTTATGATCTCATCTTAATCCCTGGAATTTGGTAAAAGGTTGGGCTATGAAACATGAACATTATTCAAGTCAAGTTACCAGAGCTAATACCACAGACCAATTCCTGCTAAATTACCTCCTGAGAAGTGAAGAGTTTTTTGTTTTAATATCACATGTTGACGAACTGTATATATGATTCCTTGCAAACATTTGATTTATCATTGCAATGGTATTGGGCAATAAGTGTTTTTGTACATTTGTTGAAGATAAGTCTTTAATTTTTTTGTCTATATGTAATTGTAAAAGTAAATGAAAACCTTTATTTAAAGACAATTATTTTTCATAAGTTCCAATTAACGCAGGTCGGTTATATTCACTGAGTAGAGTGATTGGGACAGAAGTAACATCTTCAGTTGAGTGCTATGATCCAACATTGGAGACTTGGACAGAAATTGCTTCTATGCAAACACCACGAAAGTGGTTTGTTGCTGTGGTGATTGACAACGCCATTTATGCTTTGGGTAAATCTATTAATTTAGTTAGGTATCATGATAGATAGTCATTTATACACAGTGTGGAAACCTTAGTGTCATAACACTAACAAGGTTATCATTATATACTCATCAACTATCAGAAACCTTGTTCCCACTGTGTGGTTTTCCTAAGAAACCAGCACCATCCAATTTCCCACAATTGCACTTACACATTGTAATGCATGTTGAGTGATGATGGTTTATTCCATTGTGCCAGGTGATTCAGTAGTGGCCATTACACGTTAGTAATAATTGGTAGAGGAATATGAAAGCAGCATATTTTACTGCAACACACAGTAAAGTCAAAGTAAAGGGGTCATTTAAATGAAGCATATTATCTCAGTAGTATTGCTTAATCAAATGCTAATATTCCTTCTTATTTAAGCTGGCCATGATGGAAAGAAGCCACTTAAATCAGTGGAGAAATACAATGTTAACGATGGGACTTGGAGTTTTGTGTTGGAGATGAATGTTGAACGATGTGCCTTTGCAGCTTGTGTTGCTCAGAACAAGATTTATGTTGTTGGAGGGTAAATATATTTCTTGTCAGTTTGTCGTGTTGGTAAACTTGTCTCTATTATCTGTGCATGTTTAAATGTCAATGGCATAGGTGAATACAAGAAAACTATTTGATTTTATCAATAATTCGAACACCAATTGTTTTTTACCTCATTTTGCGGTAATAAAGGTAAATAGTTTTAGTATAGTTTAGTTTATTGTTTTGCTCCTTCGTTACAATAAAGAAGAATAAAACATTTTTTTCAAATTAAGGAGACAGGATAAAACGGCAGAACTATAGTAGTCAAAACACGCCAGTGACTAGACACATTGAAAGTTAGGGGAACAAATGATGTGGCCGTTAAACCTTACATTAATAAAAATAAATTTCAACAGAAAACAATTTAAATCAAAGTTAACTAATTAAATTAAATGTTATTTAAGTCTTGAGTAAAAGTGTGCAAGCGCGACTTTTTGAATGTATAGAAAG
Organism: Ciona savignyi; assembly: GCA_000149265.1. Classification (NCBI taxonomy): domain Eukaryota; kingdom Metazoa; phylum Chordata; class Ascidiacea; order Phlebobranchia; family Cionidae; genus Ciona; species Ciona savignyi. The sequence continues at coordinate 59,339 of CH002948.1, forward strand.
TAATACTTTTAACAACTGGTTTGTTGGCATAATTCGCATTAAAGTTCTTGTGAACAAACATTCAAATACAGTAGTTCAGCCAGCAGTATACAAATGAACAATCGATTGTACTTATTATCACTCGGAATAAATGAGGATTTATAATATATGGTGATTGTTATGTTACTGATTCTCTCTTGTAGGTTGGATTCCAACAACAAAGTTTTAACATCGATTGAATTTTACGATCCTCAAACTGACAAGTGGAGCATCGTTGGTGAAACTGAAGCAAAGTTATACAGCCATTCTCTGGTCGCTGTTTGAACTTGTGAGAATGAAGGAAACACTTTGTGGCCACAATTTAGCGTTTATTGCAACCTGTTGATATATTATGTTGTTAAACTGCAGAGTTTTCTACTATGGTAGATGCACAGCATATGTTTTACGTTACTATCATAGCACAGTGGTGGTTGCACTAATGCAGCAGGATGGACATTGTTATGTTGTGTACATTGATATTCACTATTTTCATTAAAATTAAGTTTATCTGATCAACTTTAGATTATTGTGTTGGAATTTTATTACTTTTCTGTTTTAAAGATTAGTTAACAATCACATTTGCATTATATTAATATAAAACAGAGTGTAGGACTTGGGAATGCATTTCTTTATTAGCTCTCTTTGTTCCACCAATGCACTATGCAGCAGATATTTTTATTCTGTGATTTTTCATATAAATAATTCTTCATATTAATTTACTGTCAACTCATTAAGTTTTAATGTTATATAATTGATTATAAACAATTAAAATGTGATTCCTGTCCAGTTTTACTTCTGTATTTTATATAATTGTATTGCATCATTGTAATTTATCTTTCATAGATTAGTGTGCAGCCAATGTTTTCCCATTGTTGGCAAAGCGTGTGTCAACTTTGTATATCTTTATCATAGATCAATGTGTGGCTAGCTTTATTCTTTAAATCAAAGTTCATGGCGTCTAACTTCTTTATTATTTTCTATCCGTTTCACTTGCAACTACACTAACACCCTATTTTGAAGTCTGATTTCATATTTTACTTTTTTTTTCTTTTTTACAAATGAATATACGGTGAATTTTTTGATTTTTTTAAAACGAAGTAAATGTATTTCTTGATACGGTGCAAAACATTGAGATCCACGATTATGGTTGTAGCTGAATATGTAATCAACACTGATACAAAGGCTTTTCTTGGTTTTAATGTCGCTTTTCATTTTGAAGGTTTTATCATAAGATAATTAATTATCACTTAAAATGAAATGAAATCAACACTTATATATAAAGGCATTAAAAAATGATTATTTTACCTTGATTTATTGTGTGACGCAGTGTAAACCTACTCTACCATTATACCACCATGCTTTACCTGACATTCTGCTGGAACCAAATAAAATATGAAATGTCGGTTTTGTATCAATTTAGACCCAATGGAGGGTGTGTTATGGGTTAAAGCCGAGTGTATTTATGGGACTTGCGCAATGGTTTGTTACAGATGGGTAAGTGGTTTGGTCACATGATGTGTCAGTAACCCCGCATGTCTTGCTATGATTCATCCCTGGGTCGCATGGGATGCTTTCAGTCTATAATGAGCAGAAAATATACACGCTGAAATAGTTAAGATCACACAAAATAACTTAAAACACACTACACTAAAGTGCACAAAATAATTTAAAATATATTACTACCCACTGCCATTGGTTTACCCATGACATAAACATGCAAAATAAAGTAACTCAAACAGATTGAATTTATATATTAAACAAATTAACACCACCGTAATGTCAATTGTATTAAAATGTATTTATTGGACTTTATATACGATGTACTTTTATATAATTGTTGTTTTGATTGCTTTGAGAAGTCGGTATGCTGCGTTAGAACTTCATTTAGGAAAAATATTACCATAATTTGTAGAGGTGAATGTGAATAATATTTCTTTTAAAAAGTAAACAATGAAATTGTTAGGAAAAAGGTAAAAATTGCTGTACATATCAGTTTAATAGCACATTGTTATTATGATGGATACTAATATTTTAATAGTGTGCTGTTGCCTTGAGAAAAATGTAACATATTTAAAATGTTGATTATAAAGCAATAACAATGTGGTATATATTTTGTAGTTTTATTATCTGGTAAGAAATCTGGCAATAAGAAATGCAAACGAGACACAATAGATTCTGTAGAGTAATTCGCTATAACACCACTATTTTTCATCCAATCAAATAAGCCCACATACCTGAAATAATTCGCTTAAGGTCAAGGTACATTGTATGCAATATAATGCCTTAATTTTTATCCAATTAAATAAGTCAACATACCTGAAACCAAAGTCCGAATAAATAAATAAGCTCACAACACATCCTTGGAACTAAAGTCCGAATGATTAAATTCCTACAGCCGAATAATTAAATAAGCTCACATCCTTGGAACTAAACTCCGAATAACTTTCTATTTAGAGGATGGTCAATGATCCTTTTTATGGTGTGAAGCATTACTGTTGAAAGCATTATCTCTTAGAATTATTATTTTATTATCTCTTTAGGCCAAGCGCTCGATTTACTATTGCTTAAAGCCTGTGCGTTAGTAACCTTGTAATCCTGAATATTGAAGCAGTAATTTTACTGTTGAAACCGCAATTTTGAATGTTTACCTGTCAACGAGAGAATAGCAGAGAACAATTTAATACTGCAGAACAACCGTTTTACCGTGGCCAGCAGCCAAGAACTGTGTTTACCTTGCCATCGAATATACGTTGTATATTTTACCGTAGTAGCGTGTAATCAAGAATAAAATCAACCTTCCGAGGTGGAGTTCGGATCTGTTGGAAGTCGACAGGGCTGTCGAAAACAGGAAATTAATCGTAACTTCCCTTGCACAAAATCTGGACATATGGCATAACGAATTAATAATAAAAATACACAGCCATGCAATTATAAACTCGCGTGGGATTTCCACACACCCTACAATTTTTCTGTGACCAAAATATTATCAAGTTTTTAAACTTTAAATTGGATTCCTAATTTGAATATAATTTGAATTTTTTGTTATGTTTGTCACAGTATTCTGTTATAATGTAGATTGCTTGGGCAAAGACCTGTTGATCATGGGTAGGAGAGGTAACGTTATAGCAGTCAGTAAATGAGAAAAGTCACATAAACACAAAACCACATTTTAAAGAATATATATCTACCATGTATTAAAGCTTGAAATTCATGGCATTGTGCAGTCATGTGAGTCGTATTAAACTGAACATCTCTAAGAGAAGTTATAAAATTTGTTGACACAGCCAATTTCAAACACAGAACCGATTTTACGTATTGACACAGACCATCCAACGCATATTAAGCTGTTCTTCCCATTTTATTACGCTGTTAAACGCAGGACAAAATACGTAATTCAACATTTATTACATTTTAATGACCAGAAATGCCTACAAAGTTATCCATTAACGACTGTATTTTCAGAAGGAATCAATCTATTTGTTAGGAAGTATATTTATTTATAGGGTAGTGCAGTGATTATGTCCAACAGGCAATTTGTTTCATATGTTCAGCTACAAGTTTACTTCAGAACAGGTTAGTTACTGATGAGCTATAAATATGATTTTAAAAACATGCATAAAATAACTTGATATTATTAAAAATACAATTTTAAAAAAACTTTTATGAATTCTTATAAATTTTATAATCATGGGGGTGTCATATTCTAGATTTTATCCTTGTAAATGGTTAAATGTAATTATTACATGAAAAATCGCCAGATTACGTCCTATAAGAAAGCATTGAAGTAAATGTTGTGGGGATTAGCTGGTATATATCTACAGCGACCTACCAACTAACAAGCCGGTACTTGGCTATCACAGTCCTAGAAAATAAAACAAGCGACCACTCTCGGACAGGTCTCGTCGTTTACTAAAAAAATAATTCACAGTCGAACAAAGTCACCAGATACGAGTCGGAAAATAGAGCAGATACGCAAAAGGTTTAAGCACATGACAAACCAAAAAAAGCAAAAGGGGTTAAATAAAATAAAGAACCCTACGATGTCACTGTATTATAGGATAGGATACTAATTATAGTGTCAGGTTGGTCTAGTGGTTAAGTGCGTCGCCTTTCAGCCGAAGGTTTGCAGGTACGAAACTGGTAGCTTGCTAGTCTGTTGTTTCCTAAGGCAAGACATGGCAATCTATCTTATTTAGGTATGAAATTAAGTTATTATGTGAATTAAAATACAATTCGTATTATGTCGATGGAAAATATGACACTGTCTATCAGTGGAACAACTTCTGCCAAAACTTACAACATAGACCATGGATCTGCCCTTCTTCAATTTGCCAACCAATCGCGAATAGATGGTGATTTTAACGATATCACAATTTGTGTGGAAGGGAACAACATTCGTGCAAATAAAATGGTTCTCTCATGTTTTTCCAATTTCTTCAAAACCATGTTTACAACCGAGGTTTGTATTATTAATTGTTATTGATGTTGTAATGTATTAAAGTAGAACTTATGTATAACTTGGCTTACCAAGCTTTAGTCAGAAAAAAATCATGTGCACTTTAAGAACATTGCTTGAAGGCACTGGTATGTTTGCTTGGAATATAAATTTAATCCATGGATTTATTCTATTAGATGGAGGAAAAGTACAAGGATAGTGTAGCAGTCCAAGATGTAGATTTTGGAACCATGGAGGCTCTTGTGGAGTTTATGTATACTGGACGAATCGAGATCAATGGCAACAATGTTTGCAATATTCTGGCAGTCTCTGATTACTTGCAAATGGAATGTAGGAATAATATATTTCTAACTATGGTTGCTTACTGTAATTTGTTATGTTAATCAATTGTATCCTCACTATATTGGAAATCCCATCACACACAGTATTTTATTATATTCCATCCCTGTCAAGGTAAATTAGTTGTTAGTAATTAGTCACACATGTTAGTGATTGAATTGTAGTGTTAACACTAGTTTAACATTTTATAATTTCAGCTGCCCGGATATTGTGCATCGAATATCTATCGGGTTCAATTTCTGTCCAAAATTGTTTGATGATTCATGCATTGGTTTATAGAAACGATGTTCCAGAGTTAAAAAGCAAAGTTAACCAATTCATCATTGACAGTTATAAACAAATTATCAGCCTCCATGATTTCCAGCAACTGTCCAAAGATCAAGTTGTGAAGCTCATTGAGGAAACTCATAAAAAGGTTGATTTCGTCTGCTTGTTTGATTATTGCTAAGTGCAAGCCTGTCATTTTATAATTAATAAATCCATGTATATTTGCAATATGTTTTCGTTACAACTCCAAAAAGTGTTTTTTTCTTTACTTACTTTACAAATATGTACAGAATGTTGGAAAATAATTTTTAAAAGCCAAATAAAATTATATGAGGGGCTGTTTTTGATTTTTTTTTATAATATATTGCTAAATAAAGTAGGTTTATTATAAAATCATTATCTATTTAATGATATAAATAATGGAGTACGGTGAATTATATCTCCTTACATATTTTCCTTCTGGAATAATAATTAATCCATAGATATTAGGTAAAGAACGTTTGAAGCAAACTAATGGATATTCCCCAACTAGTTGATAAATACTTTGATTTGAATCTGGGGATGTCAATGACCAAACCATGCATCCAGGTTTGTCCTGATTTGGTTTACACTGCGGTCATGAACTGGGTTAAGTCTGATGTGGCTGCCAGGGAAGGTTACTTGAACGAACTCATTAAGTTTGTTAATTTCAATGGCTTGACAAATGAGACCCTTGGAAATGTGGATGCCATCAAGGTGAGAATGAGAAAAAATGTGGATTGCCGCAGAACAAATTTCCGTCCAGATGCTGGATTCAAACTTGCAACCTTCCAGCTTACAGAGCTACCCAGCTGAACAAATATCTGAAATAATAATTTATATAGTTTAACTTGAATTTAAATTGTATTTAGAGTGTCCTTCGAGAGCAAGGTGATTGGTTTTATAAGCACTGCCTAGCTATGGCTCAGAGATTTAAAAACAAAGGTATAAATGAATTGTTATTTTAATAATTTTTTTTAATAGTTTTTTGACTCACATCAACTAAAAATAGATATATTTTTTTTAATTCGCGATTCTTGTAATAGTTGAAATATAAGTGCTGTTTTACCCTGTTCGAACAAGGCCTTGCACATGTTGGCATACGTGGTCAATAATAAGATTAATACTTGCTTTCAGGGCTGTGATTCTTCCTTGTGTGTTGTAGTTATTGCTGTGTATTTGTTAAAATCGGATGTTAGTGTTGTTTGGTATAATTCACCTGAATATGATTAACCTGATATGTAAGGTGCCTGGAAAGTAAATTTTAAATATGGACCTGTTGTAAATATACGTGTGATAGTGTGACATCTTATTCATTTATTCTATTATTAGAGAGTTCTATCATCTCAGTTGGTGGGAATAAGACTTTGAACAGAGTTTTTAAATATAATTTGCAAACACAGAAATGGAGTGAACTGCCGGTAAGTTTCTCATTGTCTTTTTTTAAACATATAAAACAGCAGTTTGACATCAATGACAAATTCGTTCTCCATTGGTACATAAACATACATAAACAGAGTTACCTGGGCATCAAGCCATACATGTAGTAAAGACAAGGCACATCCACCTGTTGGAATGCATGGTTATTCTCATGATGTCATCTTAACTTTAACTTTCACGCGCATTTTTCCATTCAGTTATTTTAAAATGCGATTGTATTGAATGCGGTATCTGAAACTAATGCACAAAATATAAATATATCAAAACAATAAATAATAATCACAGAACAATATAAATAAAACGTAGGTCTTGACGGCCACGTCTCAATATGTAAATAATTGATTGGTTATTAGACGTGTTTTAACGACTGTCTTTTTCTGTTTTTTTCATTTTTTCCTAATTATTATCAGTGTTCCTGCTTTGTGTTTTCATCTGGGAAACAAAAAACTAAAGTAAATACCTTAGTTTGGGAGAATTGTAACGGAAATCCGTTCATAACAGATTGTGCTTATCTCTCCCTTAATAGGCCTAACTACAGATTGCCTCTGTCACGGTTTAGGTCTACTAACAACAAACTAGGTAAAAAATAATGCTGTCACATGAAACACAAAATAATACACCAGATAATACACCAGCAAACTTCTCGCATTAACCAATAGCATTTTTATATATCTGAGCAATGATGCTTAATGATTGGACAAACTACATGTTCTTTTCTTTATATATTTATGGGTTCCGTTTGACCCCCAAGGAAATTGGGTAAAATGCGTTGAGGTGGAAATTTTCAGGAATCAAGCTAACTGATAAAAATTAACTTAGAAAAGCGCAATTGGTATATAAATACCCCAAGTTATCATAAAAATTTCCTAAAATATAGAATTCAAATATAATATATCTATTACTATTGTAGCGAATCCTAGAGTGGTAGTTATGGGTCCCATTTGGAAAAATGGGACACATATTGTTTTTGTCCGTTTTTTTTTTTTCTTTTTTTTTTTTCGTCAAACGCTTGACAGGCATGGCATGTCGCCCCGACATCTACCAGAAGGAGAAATAGAATCGCAATGAAACTTTGCCATTTGTTAGACAACATGGTCTAGATGAACAGAAACCAACATTTTGGGAGATAAAACCAGGGGAATTCCCCTGGGACGTTAAAAACCAAAACGGGGTTTTTTTCTACAAAAATAGCTATTTTGGGCATAGCGCTTGAACGACAACTCCAATTTGAATCAGATTTGGTAAAATGTAAGTGCATTAGTCACTGATTTAACACTTAGAAGAAATAAAAAATTTACCTAGGAAAATACCCTAAACAATAAGATTTTGTTCTTAAATCATGATTGTGACAAGCACGCCATGTCGCCCCGACATCTACCAGAAAGAAAAATGGAATCACAATCAAACTTTGGTATTTGTTGGGCCCCATTTGGAAAAATGGGACACATATTGTTTTTGTCCGGTTTTTTTTTTCTTTTTTTTTTTTTTTTTTCGTCAAACGCTTGACAGGCATGGCATGTCGCCCCGACATCTACCAGAAGGAGAAATAGAATCGCAATGAAACTTTGCCATTTGTTAGACAACATGGTCTAGATGAACAGAAACCAACATTTTGGGAGATAAAACCAGGGGAATTCCCCTGGGACGTTAAAAACCAAAACGGTGTTTTTTTCTACAAAAATAGCTATTTTGGGCATAGCGCTTGAACGACAACTCCAATTTGAATCAGATTTGGTAAAATGTAAGTGCATTAGTCACTGATTTAACACTTAGAAGAAATAAAAAATTTACCTAGGAAAATACCCTAAACAATAAGATTTTGTTCTTAAATCATGATTGTGACAAGCACGCCATGTCGCCCCGACATCTACCAGAAAGAAAAATGGAATCACAATCAAACTTTGGTATTTGTTAGACAACATGGTCTAGATATACAGAAACCAAAATGTTGGGTAATAAATCCAGGGGAATTCCCCTGTGACGTTACAAACCAAAACGGTATTTTTTTCTAAAAAAATTGACTTTTTCGGGCATAGCGCTTGAACGGATGTTACAATTTAAATCAGATTTTCTGGAATAAAAGTGCATTAGGCACTGATTTAACAGTTAAAAGAAATAAAAATATTACTTGGGGAAATACCCTAAAAAATAAGATTTTGTTCTCAAATCATGATTGTGACAGTCATGCCATATCGCCAGGACATCTACCAGAAAGACTAATGAAATCGCAATAAAAATTTAACATGTTTTAGACAACATGGTATAGATATGCAAAAACAAAAATTTTGGGTGATAAATTCAGGGGAATTCCCTCTGGGGTGTTAAAAAACCAAAACAGTATTTTTCCTAAAGAACTAGCTTTTTTGGGGCATAGCGCTTGAACGTCTGCTCCAATTTTAATCAGATTTTACGGAATGTAAGTGCATTAGTCACTGATTTAACACATAGAAGAAATAAAAAAAGTACTTAGGGAAATACCCTAAAAATAAGATTTTGTTCTCAAATCATGATTGTGACAAGCATGCCATGTCGCCCCGACAGCTGCCAAAAGGAATAATGGAATCGCAATGAAAATTTGACATTTGTAAGAGAACATGGTTTAGATATGAAGAAACCAAAATTTTGGGTAATGAATCCAGGGGAATTCCCCTGAGACGTTAAAATCCAAAAGGTTTGTTTTCCAATAAATTAGCTTTTTGGGGCATATAGCGCTTGAACGGCTTCTCTTATTTTGATCAGATTTGGCGAAATGTTGGACTATTAGACACTTTGTGCCAATTAAAAGCAAGAAAACATTTATTTAGGGTAATTACGTTAAAAACGACGATATGTTCCAGAATTATGTTTGTGACTGGCATGCCATATCGCACTGACAAATAAGACAAGCAGTCGACAAATCAGATTAAAACTTTAAGAATTGTTACATAACGTGACCCACAGTTGGACTATTAGACACTTTGTGCCAATTAAAAGAAAGAAAACATTTATTTAGGGTAATTACGTTAAAAACGACGATATGTTCCAGCATTATGTTTGTGACTGGCATGCCATATCGCACTGACAAATAAGACAAGCAGTCGACAAATCAGATTAAAACTTTAAGAATTGTTACATAACATGACCCACATATGTAAAAACAGAAACTTATCTACTAAACCTAGGGGAATTCCTTGACACATGAAAAACTAAATCGGGCTGTTTTGGCAATTTAGCTTCACTTCACTTCAACGCTTGAAAAGAAGGTTTAATTTAAAATAATTGTGGTGAAAATGTTCGTAAATTTAAGACGTTTATTCTTTTTTAACTACACATGGAAAAGAAGTTTGGCTTGATAACTCTGGGACCCATGCGTTTATGCTTGCAGAAACAAACTACATATACTCAGTGTATGAAATACAAATTGTGGTTAGGGACCCTGTAGCATGAGTATATGGCATACAACATGTGTTTTACAAATAGTGGTGGTTAAACACGTGGTTGACACTCTCTAGTTTTTAATATATCCTATCACATTCAACCCAAACTTTTATACAGTGCGCCGCAGCGATAAAAGCGCCCGCGCGTCAAATTAAGGGCAATCAAGGAAGGAACAAAAGGAATGCAAGGAACGTTACACTTTGTATATAAAACAGCTAAACATTAAAATTAACACAAATCAATGGTGAATTAAAAACAAACGTATTCAGATATCCCCATACCCATTGTCAACCATTTACCGGAAAACCTCTCGACACTAAACTGCAGTTAAACCAGTGATAAGTCTGCTTTAACACCCCATAATCACTGGAAAAAATAACTTAACTTTTTAAACTTTATTTTTGGGAAATATTGCGTAAATCACATCAGGAAAGTTCTGCACTAAACATATAAGCACGCCGACCGTTTTTTTCCGTTTTTCAGGGATTTTGTAGCCGATGTTCCTTTCCGATATTATTTGGCAAGTAGTTTCTTTTCCATATCTTAGGACTAAAAGTGACAATTTACTTTAAATTTAAAAAAAATGATAAAAAACATAAATAAGAATTTCCTAGATAGTGTTGATGTGTGTTCAGTAATAAAAAGTAATCATAAAAGTTTATTTATCACAGAATCTACCAGTTGGTCGTGAAAGTGGATCAGCTGTTGTTATCGGTGATATTCTCTATTACTTTGGTGGATGCATTAGAACTGATGACGAACGCATCGTGTATAACATTGTTCATCGAATGAACTTAAAGAAGACGAAATTAGAATGGAAAGAGGCAGGTTCAATGAATGTCAAGAGATATGTTCATGATGCTGCTGTTTTAAATGGTTGTGTTTTTACATGTTTTGTCGGGTGATGTTTTCTTATGTGTTCGTATCTCAGGTTCAATCTTTACATTTGGTGGGGTTGATCATACAGAAAATGATGTTTCATCGGGTGAATGTTATGTTGTTCCACTAAACAAATGGGTTATTGCTAACCCGTTGCAAAAAGTTAGAAGTGGTCATTCTGTCGTTGTATTTCAAGGTAGATTATAAATTCGTATTTATGCTTGCATTCACATTCCTATGTTTACAGGTCTCTTCTAAAATGCAGCTAGTTTGATAATTGGACTCTTTCTAAATGCAGCTAGTTTGATAATTGAAGCATTTGTAAATTTTTAACATTGTATTCTTATTTAGTGCATATGCTTGACATGCATTGTTCAATCTCTTGTCTGCGTTATATAGGTTATGATCTCATTCTAATCCCTGGCATTTGGTAAAAGGTTGAGCTCTGGAATATGCACACCATTCTAGTCAAGTTACCAGAGCTAATACAATGAATTATACCACAAACCAATTCCTGCTAATTTACTTCACGAGAAGTTAAGAAATCTTTTGCTTTAATATCAAATGTTAACCGACTGTATATGTGATTTCTTGCAAACATTTGACTTAATTGTGTAACGATATTGTGCAATAAGTATTTTGTTCGTTTGTTGAAGATCTTTAATTTTTTGTCTATTTGTAATTGTAAAAATAAATAAAATCTATTTAAAGGAAATTATTTATCATAAGTTTCAATTTACGCAGATCGGTTATATTCACTGTGTGGAAGGAATGGGATCAACGTAACATCTTCAGTTGAGTGTTATGATCCAACATCGGAATCTTGGACAGCTGTACCTTCTATGCAAACGCCACGAAAGTGGTTTGTTGCTGTGGTGATTGACAACGCCATTTTTGCTTTGGGTAAATCTATGAATTTATTTTGGTATCATGATACATGGTAATTTATACACAGTGTGGAAACCTTACTGTCATTGTATACTGATCAACCATCAGAAACCTTGTACCCACCGTACGGGTTTCCTATGAAACCAGCACCATTCAATTTCCCTACAATTGCACTTACACATTGTAATGCATGTTGAGTGATGATGGTTTATTCTGTATTCCATTGTGCCAGGTGATTCAGTAGTGGCCATTAAACGTTAGAAATAATTGGCGAAGGAATATGAAAGCAGCACCGTTTACTGCAACACACAGTAGAGTTACAGTACAGGGGTCATTTAAATGAAGCATATTACCTCCGTAGTATTGCTTGCTTAATCAAATGTTAATTTTCCTTTTTATATTAAGCTGGGTATGATGGAAAGCAGCCACTTAAATCAGTGGAGAAATACAATGTTAACGCTGGGACTTGGAGTTTTGTGTCGGAGATGAATATTGAACGATGTGCCTTTGCAGCTTGTGTTGCTCAGAACAAGATTTATGTTGTTGGAGGGTAAATATAATTCTTGTCAGTTTGTTGTTAGTAATATATAGTCATCAATAAACTTAAAACGTATTAATGTTACAAATTAAGTTTAAATAAACAATACAAACGTTAGACGCTGTTTTTAGACTGATTCTTTAGTCGAATTTTAGACTGCCGTATCATTAGAAGAATTTTAGACTATTGTTTCGTGTAAATAAAAAAGAAAAAGATCATTGGTGTCTTTGTATTTAAGCCAGCAAACATGCGAGGTTCCCATCAATAAAAATAAAAAATTAAATTATGTTATATATTGTCATTAATAAACAGAAAACGTATTAATGTTACAAATTAAGCTTAAATAAACAAAATGATGATTGACCTACATGATCTAAGAAATAGCATCGCAGAATACTGGCGAAAAATAGAAGTTGTGCGGCATCGAGTTAACCCTCCTTGAAAGAACTTTTTCCTTTTTTGGAGGAAGATACCCGATAGCAGAATCTATTCGGTATTCTAGTAGGTGTCGGGTATCGTTTTTAAGAAAAATAAAAAGGTTTTCTCAAGTAGATTTAACCCAATGCCAGACAGCTTCTACCTGGCGAAAAACAAGGTGGCACTATAAATATTACAAAACACCGGGTCATAAATAACATAAATTAATTGTTGTTGTCTATGTATAAAGGTCAATGGAATAAGTGAACGCAACAAAAATATTTTAATGTTATCAATGCTTGGAATACCAATTGGGTTTTTACCACATTTTGCCGTAATAAGGCTAAATATTTGAAAGTATAGAAAGTATTACTTTTAGCAACTGGTCTGCTGGCATAATTGATGTGAAAGTTCTGTAACCGACAAACGGTCACATTCATAATTAAAACACTCCTATTTAGAACAACCAACTTACAATTAAAACAATTTTAAACAAAATGAGGGCGGCAAAGCGAACTGGACAAATGGAAATTTGGCAATAAAATGTGGCTTTGAAATGGGGAAAATGTAAGGGAGGGAGAGGTTTTCTAATATTGAAGTACTGAGGGTATGCAGCTATAAAATAAATATAAGTTAGTAAGCCACCACTACTACAAATAAAATTGCAATAAAAAATATGGAAACAAACTAAAGCACCGAAACCAACTATACCTGTCAACTGAACGAAGTTACACTGAAGGACGAACTAATAAAACGGAAAAGCGAGAAATTAAGGAATTTAAATTAAAGTGTGAAGCGTTTGACGCGCTGGCATGCAAGGACCAGGTTTGGAGTGCCGTATAATGATTTGGGTGATTCTGTAGTTAACACGTTCTTACAAACAAACATTCAAATATGGTAGTTCAACCAGTAGTATACAAATAAACAATCAATCCACAAATCGATTGTACCTATTATTACTCGGAATAAATAAGAATTTATAATATGTGGTGATTGTTATGTTAATGATTCTCTCTTGTAGCAAGGATTCCAATAACCAAGTTGTAACATCGATTGAATGTTACGATCCTCAAACTGACAAGTGGAGCATCGTTGGTGAAACTGAAGCAGAGTTATACAACCATTCTCTGGTTGCTGTTTGAACTTGTAAGAATAAAGGAAACACTTTGTGGCCACCATTCAGCGTTTATTGCAAACTGTTGATATATTTTGTTAATAAACTGTAGAGTTTTTCACTATGGTAGATGCACAGCATGTGTTTTATGTTACTATTATATAGTACAGTGGTGGTTGCAGTAATGCAGCAGGATGGACATTGTTGTTGTGTACATTAATATTCACTATTTCCATCCAAATTAAGTTTATCTGATAAACATTAGATTATTGTGTTGCAATGTTATTACTTTTTCATTGTGGATTGCTGTGTGTAGACATGTTGATATTTAAAAGATTGGTCAACAATCACATTTGCATTATAATAATATAGAACAGAGTGTAGGAATTTTGCATTTCTTTATTAGCTCTCTTTGTTTCACCATTGCACTATGCAGCAGATATTTTTATTGTGATTTTTTATATAAATAATTCTTTATATTAATTTACTTTAAACCCATTGGATTATAATGTAATATAATTGATTATAATCAATTAAAATGTGATTCCTGTCCAGTTTTACTTGCAGCCAATATTTTTCCATTGTTGGCAAAGCATGTGGCAACTTTGTATATCTTTATCATAAACCAATGTGTGGCTAGCTTTATTCTTCAAATCGAAGTTTATGGCATGTTACTACCTTATTATTTTCTATCTGTTCCACTCAGTCGCGCCGTTCTGCTATGCTAACTTTAGACTACTACTGACATTTACGGTAATGTATCTTCCATTGGCACAAAAAGCAATGCATTGATGCAAGTTGTTTTCTGAGCTCTCACTTTAAAAAATGTTCGGACGTCTTCGCACGATAGTTGCGCTTTCGGTAAGGAGAAACGCTACGTGCAAAAGTGTTATTAAGTTCCTTTAGACGCCTATATAGTATATAAGATATTATAGTCGTTATAATCGTTCGGTTTGCAGCCAAAGGACCGAGTTATAAATTATTGAATCGTCCCGACGTAAACCATTCGACTTTCGTTACTCGAGTGGAATAAAAATTGATAAAACAAATGTTATATTCCAAGGGTGTATGTGCGCGTCTGGGAAATCAAATGATCTCCGCAATTATAGGCGTAACTAAAAAGTAGTTTAAACAATTTTAGTCAGGGAAGGCATTGATTTAACAGGGTATTACGTACGGTAGCAGAATCTAATGAATCATTATTTGATAAAAGACTGTTTATACTAAAGAAACATTTGTTTACTCTCTCTTATCATTATCGTGAGCTTTAAGTGTTCGCACGAGTCATCAAAAAGATACACGAGTCTACTCATTTCGGCCGGTGCAAGTTGGACGGGTCCCTTTATTTTGTACAGGTCCGCTGGGTCCGCTAAGTCCACCGCTAGGTCTGCTATGACCAGCGCTAGGTCCGTTAGGTCCAATGCCCTGCCCTAATCACTAAAATCAACCCCAGAACTAACCCTAACTCCAACGCCATAAAACTCTCAGATCCCAATGTACAAGCAGCTTCAGAATTCGTTGTTTTATTGTAATAAAAAAAACAACGTTTCTCAGTGATTGGTTCCTCCTTTTCTTGGGCGGACAAAATACATTGAGGTCACTTTTCATTTTGAAGGTTTTTTTAGAAAATAAATATAGCTTGAAATAAAATCATATATATATATATATATATAAATGCGTTGATGAAATATATTATTTTACTTTGAATCATCGTGTGACGCAGTGTAAACCTACTCTACCATACCACCATGATTTTCCTGATATTCTACTTGAACCAAATAAAACGTGACAGGTTAATTACATATCAATTAAGACCAAACAGAGGGTGTGTTGTGGGTTAAAGCCATGTTTATTCGAGGGACATGCGCAATAGTTTGTTACAAATGGTAAGTAACCACGAACACCCATGATATTTGTATCTCACCACACAAAGCATCAGTATCAGCTACAAGGGTTGGGTAGTGACTACCAAGTGGATTTGCAGAACTAAACACAGCGATTTATATTGAAAGCGACAACGGGTTCGAATGCAATAGAACTTGAAGTGTCTAAGTTTGACAACGTGTGGTGATGATTGAACCCGTGTAACTAACATGATTGTGGGAAATCCCCACAAAATGATTTGCCACAGCCACAATGCCAAATGCATTGATTTCTAACATTGTAATGTTCCATTGTGTCCTTATCTCGCTCACCATGTAACGATAAGTTGTGTTTCGCATGTTGTTTCTGAATGCAAGGTTTGAAGTGTGCCGACTGTGAGTGTATTACTGAGATATTATATATTGTATTCGGCTAGAAAGCTTGGTTGTCGTACCACGTGCACCATTAAAGACCAGGTGTCCACATAATAACAAAGTATAACGAGCTAACTAAGACATGTCACAAGTGCCTTGTAATGTTTAATAATAATAGTTCATAAGGACCCGTTTTACTTTCTCACATATACCCGTAGTGGTTTGGTCACATGATGTGTCAGTAACCCCGCATGTCTTGATATGAATTCGTCCCGGGGTCGCATGAAATACTTTCATTCTTATGGTATTTCCAGTCTTACCCGGCACTCCTTGAAAATAATGCACAAGTGTTTTAGTTTTTAAGGCTTAGCAACGAACCCATTATGGGTTCGAAACTATAAGCCGGCCCGTTGGTCTAACGGTTGCGTCGCCTTTCAATCGAACGGTTGGAGGTGCGAAACTGGTCGCTAGCTAGTCGGTTGTGTCCTTGGGCCAGCCACTTTACGGACATTGCCTGAACCCAGCGGATTAATGGGTTCTACCAAATTGAGGGAACGTGTCTATCATATACAACACACTGGAATAGCTCTGTTAACCCGACAATGGGCGCGAGGTGATCTGGCGATTGCCCGGGTGTTAGCCCTCTTGGTTTTCCCATTCACGGGGATAAACATGAAAATCCTATCCTCTCCTCTCCTAAGCCCGGTAAAAATTGTTTTAAGCTGATTAAAATGAAAGTACTGAAAGGAGCAGAAAATGCCATAGAACTTATGCTCAATAGTAACACGCTCAGGATGAATGCTACGAAAGGCTTGATATAGTCGTTGTATCTGTGCCGAAGCCAGTGACAGGTTGATCCCTTAGTCTTACTGTGGTTGTCGTATTCCAGTAGTTTTCAGATGTGGCTGCAATGTTTAAACTGGCAAGATCAGTCACTTCGCCAAGAGTTGCAACAGTGTAGAGTTGAAACAACACAAAGGCAGATCTGAATTAACCTTCACACACAGGTGTATTGGATCTGGCTACCGTATCAGCATCAGCAGTAGGATAGGATAGGATAGGACATTCATGTTTATCCCCGTGAATGGGAAAACCAAGGAGGTTAACACACGGGCAATCGTCAGATCACCTCGCGCCCATCGTCGGGTTACCGGAGCTATTGCAGTGTGTTGTATATGATAGACACGTTCCTTCAATTTGGTAGAACCCATTAATCCGCTGGGTTCAGGCAATGTCCGTAAAGTGCCTTGCCCAAGGACACAACCGACTAGCTAGCGACCAGTTTCGCACCTGCAACCTTTCGATTGAAAGGCGACGCACTTAACCGCTAGACCATCGGGCCGGACAGTACGAGAGATTAGCTTAACCAAGGAGCAAATTACACATCGAGTTCGTCGCATCAGATGTTGCGACACTTTCCAGGTTTGTTGGTCTTTATGGATAGCTCCAACACCATGCTTACATTTCAGTTATACCTCAAGCACACAGTTAAGTGGGAGTTTTCACAGAGTGTGAATACGTAGACTACTTTTAATTTGGACGACACATTACGTACCCCTGGGTTGGAGCAATGTAATGTAGCTTGCTGAGGTGCACAGTAATAAACATCATGCTCACAGTCGAATTGTGGAGCTATGTGCATAGTTAGAAATGACTTGGACATCTCTTTCGATACCACTGTGTTAGATCAATATAAAAGCAGCAAATATAATGTGAAAGCTTTCATAGGGATGTTTGCAGAGTTACTCAGAAACATGCGTAGATCGTCGACCTTTTCTTTTTCCGCTAAATAATCGTAAATTGGGAAACATTATTTGTCGCGTATGAGGACTGGTGGCGATCACATGTTAGATTGTAGGGTAAATTTCTACTTGCACTTTTCAAGCACTAGTGTAATTATGCATCCAGGGAAATATCGGTTAATTGTGTCCAGCTTGCCTGGATTATCTACTTAATTTTTGACCGTGGATATGTTATAAATAATTATTTAAATGGTTAATTAAGTGCCTTGTCAAGGTACCACTGAAAGAGTTTTGATGGGAATTGAATTCACAACCTGTCGGGTGATTACCACCATCCACAACCACTACACCACAGCACAGCTATGAACTTTATAACTCTATTTATTTAAAAACCTCACAATGGCCGAAGCACGATCAAGAAACCTCAAATTATATGTCACTCACTTAACTTGGCCGAACGCGTGTGTCAACAAATCAATTATGCAAAGACTTCGTTCACCGAGCATAAAGAGACATTGTGTTACGGTGCGACTCGTGATGGCCATGCAGATCGTGCGTTCGAAATCGACGTCTAATTTTATTAAATACGCGTGTTATGGAGATTATAGTCAGGTGAAGATGAGCATATTTATTTACAAGTTTTGCCTTAAAGTTTGCATCGTAACCTTTGTGTATACTAGATAAAAACGCGTGAAACTAATAAATAATTCATGTATTCTATTGCTAAATATATTTATTTTGATCTCATTTAGGCTACCATCACTGTATCGCGTTGAAAAAATTTCCTCATCACTGTTTTACGTTATTTGTCATTTTTGAATTTTCACCGTTACATATTACCGGATTCGTGACTTCTGTTAATTTCCATAGATAAATTCCAGAATCGCTATACTGACATGCGTAATTGAGATGCGTTGGTGAAACCACAGACTCTCTATTTAAATTTCCACAATAAAACTTGACACAGAGGTTTCATGTTACCTCAATCTATGTAAAGATAAGCATTGCGAAACTTCATTTTAACATCGGGGGAAAACCCTGACTTTTTATCCACAATAGGCACTTAATCTTTCTTAGTTTTGTAATTAGAAAATATAGTGTTGATGAACAGTTCGTACCCATAAAATTAAGTAATTTTAATAATTATTGCGTTTCTAATTCCTGAATTTAATATCTAAATATATTTCTAACAAAACACCAAGTCTATACAAAGAACATGTATTTTACATTTACAGAACCGCATCTTGCTTTATAATTTGTGAATTCGTTTTGGAAATCAACATTCTTAGACATTATTAGTTTTGTTTGAGATTAAGTTACAACAATAACATTGGGATTTAACATGGTCATTTGGCCGTGAACAGGAACCTTATCACAGTGGTACAAAACTCCTTTTGGCCAGTGTTGTTTGTTTGATTACATTATTTATTTTGCGGTCGGTACAATCATTTTATTAAGTAGTTATATCTATTTGTTCTTTAATTTTTTATTTTATTACAAAAGTTATTTTAAGATATTAGTATATACGAATTTAGATTTCATTTCACTTTATTATATTATTTTGCACTTACAGTGTTTAAAAATTGAAAAAATGACACTATCTATTAGTGGAACATGTTCTGCCAAAAATTTGTGGTATAAGAGTCTGGATGTTACATGATAACATGCCGTTGAAGCACCAAACTTACCTAGATTTTCAATATAGCATATCATTGCAGACCTAATGTCAAATTAGTATTTCGATTGAAAAAATGACACTGTCTATCAGTGGAACAAGTTTTGCCAAAACTTACAACATAGACCATGGATCTGCCCTTCTTCAATTTGCCAACCAGTCGCGGATAGATGGTGATTTTAACGATTTCACAATTTGTGTGGAAGGGAACAACATTCGTGCAAATAAGATGGTTCTCTCATGTTTTTCAAATTTCTTCAAAACCATGTTTACAACCGAGGTTTGTATTATTAATTGTTATTGATAATGTAATGATTCAAAGTAGAAATTATGTATAACTTGGCTTACCAAGCTTTAGTCAGAACAAAATCATGTGCACTTTAAGAACATTGCTTGAAGGCACTGGGTTGTTTGCTTGGAATATAAATTTAATCCATGGATTTATTCTATTAGATGAAGGAGAAGTACAAGGATAGTGTAGAAGTCCAAGATGTAGATTTTGGAACCATGGAGGCTCTTGTGGAGTTTATGTATACTGGACGAATCGAGATCAATGGCAACAATGCTTGCAATATTCTGGCAGTCTCTGATTACTTGCGAATGGAATGTAGGAATAATAAATTTCTAACTGGTTGCTTGCTTTAATTTGTTATGTTAATAAATCGTATCCTCACTATATTGGAAGTCATAGTATCTGTAGCTAATGTGTTATACCAACTGTTGTGCCCACCACCCCATCACCCACAGTATTCCATCCCTGTCAAAGCTAAATTAGTTGTTAGTGATTGGTCACACATGTAAGTGATTGATTTGTAGTGTTAACACTGGTTTAAAGTTTTCTAATTTCAGCTGCCCGGATATTGTGCATCGAATATCTATCGGATTCAATTTCTGTTCTAAACTGTTTGACGATCCATGCATTGGTTGATAGATACGATGTTCCAGAGTTAAAAAGCAAAGTCAACCAATTCATCATTGGCAGTTATAAACAAATTATCAGCCTCCATGATTTTCAACAACTGTCCAAATATCAAGTTGTGAAGCTCATTGAGGAAACTCATAAAAAGGTTGATTTTGTCTGCTTGTTTGATTATTGCTAAATGCAATGCCTGTTCCTTTATAATTATTATATCTTTGTATATTTGCAATCTGTTCTTGTTATATTAAGACTAATTAGTCAAAATATAAATAACTAATTCCAAAAAGGGTGTTTTTTATTTAATTACCTTACAGTACGCCTCTCTATGGATTGCCACCTTAATGTGGTAGGGGGGTTTGAGTTTCCAATGAACCCAAGAGCAATGCCATCGGGGGTGGAATTTTCTACCCCTGGCAGGGTCACCCATGGTGGTAAGGTCGAAGATGAGGAACTGACAAAGCTGCAATCCACTTTCAGGTTACCGTTAAGCTACTGTAATGGTATGTGAAAGGGGAATTTCTCGACCCCACCCACGGCAGGGATAACCTGGTTCTAGCTCTGGCCAGTTTATGCGGCTTCCGAACTGCAAAGGCTACCTGGTGCTTGAGGATTATGCTACTTCCGATAAGTGGTGTAACTCCAACACGGTACTTTGGGGGTTGGCGCACTAGGAGCACCGCGGTACCGAGAGTAGCGCCTCGGCTACTAGGGGGTAAACCCTTGCGAGGGTGCAAGGATCAAGTCCAGTCGTAGACATATCAATGGCCTGAGTCTCAGTGGGCTGATTCCCCATCTGTGTACGAGGGTCGGCGGGAGCTGTTGAAAGCTGGTCGGGGTCCTACGGAGAGCCGAAACTGCGGGAGGGCGTTTTGCCTGGCCTTGTTGCCTCGGCCGTGCCGAGAACGTAAGTTGGACCCTAGAGGGGGCAAAAACCCCATTGTATAGCATGGAACGGAAAAAAAATCAACAAAAACAACCCGCTGATGATGGTTTGTCCTCCACCTCCTTACCGAGGTTGGCCGACAAACCGGAGGCAAACCCAGACAAAGCGAGCATTCAATGCTCTGCGGCGTCACCCCCTACAACCTCTGCGGCACCCCAAGCTTCCTTCAGCGATAGCGATGGGGTTTCCGCTGTCACTTCGGTGACATCTCCACTGGCGCATAAGCTTTCAAATCTAACGGTGGAGCAAGCGGAGCTGTCTGACTTGTCGGATAGTGGTGAAGCAAACTCCATTTGGCGGACACGAGAAGCCTTTGAGTCAGCACCTTCCAAGGCAGAGTACAGAAGACAGAAAAATCGGCGGCAGAAGGCTCGGAAACGAGCTCGAAAATCCAATGATAATCTCTGCAATCGTCCCGGCCCCAGCAACACCTCAATGCCCACAGCTGCCCCCACTGGGGAAGGCAAAGTGAGCGCCAGCGGGTCCGCTAAACGGAAAAGGCAGAGTAAAACTTTCTCTCCCACCACCCAAACCCTTACTCTTCCTTCAGGCCAAAGGGCTTGTGTTGCTAAGACAGGTACCATGAAGGTCACCTGTATGGATGCAGCATCACTTGCGGCCTTCAGGAGGTTTATCCGTGGTTTACCACCAATGCCAGGTAAGAACATTGGCTACACAGCAAATGGACCAGAAGATCGTCTTAACGAACGGGTCTACACTCTCTGGGTCTCTTACCCGAAGGTTCGAACAAACCCGGAACGGTTTATTCGTCTTCTCGGGTTCCAGAACTCCGAACTTCCGATTGAGAAGTTACACGTCCGTGGGTACGTCGGCGAAGTGACGGAAGAAGGCCTACACCTACGTGTAGGTGTGGAGATGTCTGCAATTGAAGATCTGCGCAAGATGTACTTCAGCCCCCACTACATGGCGGGTCTTCTCACTTTTGTGGGAAACCGGTCCATGGAGGCCACTCCCCACTCAGAGTCTCTTAAACACTAGTGTGTGATGGAGGCTCTGAAAAAGACTAGCAAGGACCTTGTTCTTTGCCAGATCAACTTGCACCATTGTATAGCAGCCGCCCAACAATTAATGGGTCGGTTCCAAACAATGGGGCAAACACCACTTGCACTGATACAGGAACCATACTGTAAAAAACGAGGAAAAGTGGCCTTTGTTCCTCAGAATGCTTGCTGCTTTTCTGATCCTAATTCAAGCAAGCAACGTGCTTGCATCCTGTCTGCAAAGAATCTGGTGGCGTGGCCTCTACTCCAATTCATGGACAGAGACACCTGCACAATTGCAATTGCAGACAACACTAACAGCAAAAACCCTGTTGTTTTCTGTTCTGTTTACATGGTTAGTGATGACCCCACGGAACCACCACCGCACAAGATGCGAGAACTTGTCACCCATTGTGAACAATCAAACCTTCGTCTGATCATCGGGACAGATGCAAACGCTCACCATTACTCCTGGGGAAGCACTGACTGCAATAGTCGGGGGCATGCCCTTATGGAGTATTTAATGAGCACAAGGCTGTCAGTATGCAATACTGGCAACTCTTCGACCTTTGTCACCAGAAACAAAGCTGAGGTTCTCGATCTCACTTTGTGCTCTGCCAATATGCTTTCAAAGGTGTCATACTGGAAGGTCAGCAAAGAAGCCTCTTTGTCCGACCACCAATTGATAACTTTCAGCGTGAACAACCTTTGTAAGACCACTCCATCGCATCACAGGAATGTTCGCAAAACTGACTGGATTCCTACTTGCAAGAACTTACTATCCTGTGTGAGGCAATTCCAGCTGCACCTCCAAAAACTGCTAAGGAGGTCGACATGCTGGCGAAAGCTGTCAAAACCGCCATCACCTTATCATATGAGAAATCGTGTCGCCTGATCAAAATAACATCAATTGACACTCCTTCCTGGTGGTGCGCAGAACTCACACTTCTTCGTCGCTGTGCAAGACGCTCCCACCGGAAAGCTCTTAAGCCCCGTTTACACCAAGCGTAGCTCGGCGTACGGCAGCGCAGCGACCATAAAACAAACAAAGAAATATTCGCCCGGCGTACGCCGAGCGCACGCTCAGAAAGTCGAGCTGCGCTACGCCGAAGTTCGCTCGTGTAGCGAATTTCACGGGCGTAGCGAGAGTATGTTATAATATATTTCTATGGCAAGAATTGGTTTCCATAGATACGGTAAAGTCGTCTTTAAACGCTTTCAATCAAGAATACAAACTTTACACTAATTTTTGAATAGATACTTAAACTAGTTTAAGTATCTTTAAACTTATACACAACAGCCGTACAAAAACAAAACTGTATTGCTGCATTCAATTCACCAGCGAGTAAACAACTTGTACATAAATTTGGGTAATATTTTACCCTTTTACTTATATGCTTGTAGCCTACAGCCTTTAAACTGTATTGTAAAGACATTTATATAAACACATCTATTGGTTCTACCAAATTACATACTATATTTACTGTAATAATTTGCTCAACATTTTTGATGGAAAATATCGAGCTGTCCGAAGAGTTTTTTCTCCGGGGCTGTAGAAAACCTCCTTGTTTGTACGCTATGTGATGTCCCTATTTCCACAAAGGAATAAATTTTAAAATCCAATCTACGTTCAGTTTCTAACATAACACATTGTTATTGTTTATTTAATCATTATCTTGGTGTTAAACTTTCAAAACAAAAGTAAACGGCTAGGCTTTTATGAAAGTTAAAGTTTATGCTTAGTGATGTAATCAGTAGTGAACGCAGTTGCCCAAAGGGTGCTGTACGCAAACGTGTATATTATTATACGTTTTTATATAAGTCATATAAACATCCGTAATAATTAGGATACCTATTGTGCAGGTAGTTAAAATGTTTGCTGTTGTTAACAGCACACCGGTTGTTAAAACTTAATTTGGCTTCTCAATTCACATTTTGATCGTAACCATTGTAT
The DNA here is from genome assembly GCA_000149265.1 of Ciona savignyi. Lineage (NCBI taxonomy): Eukaryota > Metazoa > Chordata > Ascidiacea > Phlebobranchia > Cionidae > Ciona > Ciona savignyi. The sequence goes on from CH002948.1 coordinate 83,601, forward strand.
ACACATCGGTTCACTACAAACGCTGCGCTTGGTGTAAACGGTCGTGCGCCGAGCTACGCCGAGTACGCTGCGCTCGCAAGTTTGGTGTAAACGGGGCTTTAAGCTTAAGACTGCTGCCGCATGGGATGAGTCCAAGGCAAGCACCCCAGCTTACAAAAATGCCATTCGCTCCAGAAAACGGGCGTCTTGACGCAAACTGTGTGAAGAGATGAACACCTTGCCAGCAATGGCACGGCTTCATCAAATCCTCAAGAAGCATCGCTCTCTTCAGATTGGATCTCTACAGAAATCAAATGGTGATTTCACCAGCACTTTATCTGAAACCTTACACGTTCTACTGGACGCACACTTCCCAGAGAACGTAAAGAATCAAGGATCATCTACTAACCACGTTAAACAATGGTCCTCAATTCAAGCTAGCGATGAAGTGCTAGTCAACAACTATCATGCATCAGCTGAAAGAATTAAGGCTGCATATACATCATTTAAGCCTTTTAAAAGCCCAGGGCCTGATGGAATCTATCCAATACTTATTCAAAAAGGATTGGAAATGCTGTGCCCCCTTCTTATCCAGATCTTTAAAGCATCTCTCCTGTTGGGTTTTATCCTACAAAGATGGCTGGTCGCGAGAGTGGTTTTCCCACCAAAACCAGGGAAGGAAGACTACTCATTGGCAAAAGCCTATCGACCCCTGAGTCTCATGTCATTCGTGATAAAGGGCTTCGAGAGCTCGTACTTTGGTATCTGCAGGAGGGACCTATTGGACAATCCCCCCTACACCCCAACCAATATGCATATAGAGCGGGATTTTCTACCGAAGATGCCCTCCACAATATGATCATCAAAGTGAAGAAGGCGGTCTTTCATAACCAATATGGCATTTGGAGTAATTTCTGGATATGGAAGAAGCCTTCTCTAGTGCCACTTTTGATTCTATGATAGTTTCTTTGCGAAAGTATCATGTTAATGAAACAGTTATTCGGTGGATAAGTTATATGCTTAAACAACGAACAGCCACAGTAGAACTGCAAGGCTGTACCGAGAAGAAACAGGTCAAAAAAGGTTGTCCACAAGGGGGAATCCTACCCCCTTGTTATGGAACCTCCTGGTGGACACTCTACTACGCCAATTCATTAGCCAAGAGGCTGCACTTGTGCAAGCATATGCTGATGACTTGAGCGTCATTATATCTGGCCCAGACCCATCAACGATTGGGATGATTGCCGAATCAACCCTTAATCGTCTAGAGAAATGGGCAATAAACAACCACCTTTGCTTTGCCCTGGCAAAGACAGTGGTGGTAATGTTCACAAGAAGGAGAAAATGGTCTTTAAGACCAATTTTTTCTCCACAGTATCCAGCTTAGCCTATCAAAGGAAGCTAAGTATCTTGGTGTCATCCTAGACAACAAGTTGTCTTGGAAGAATCACCATTCAAGTCGTATCAAGAAGGCAACTGCTGCTCTAGCACAATGCCGTAGAGCAGTTGGCCCTACATGGGGGCTACAGCCACAAATAATGATGTGGCTCTACTGTCAGATTATCCGACCTATCCTGACATATGCTTCATTAGTGTCAGTCAGGACATACCAGCGCAATATACAGGACAACCTGCGCAAGGTTCAAAGATTGGCCTGCCTATGCATCACTGGCGCCTTTAAAGGCACACCCACACGGGCAATGGAGATGCTACTTAACCTCCCCCCCGCTGCACCTGTACCTCCAGGGCACAGCCATTAAAACGGCACACCGCCTGAGATTTTTAGGTCACTGGAAGGGGACTGGTTACTCAGTGTGGCACAAGAAAAGTCATATTGACATCTGCAACCAAGCAATGGAAGATGTCCATCTTCTCTCATTGCCAGTGGATTGCAGTTCCTGCACTCTCCATTTGGAACGCCATTTCGCGATTCAGATCAGCGACTGTGACAACATCACTCCACCTGCACGACCATCTGACCCATCACAGCTTGTCTGTTACACTGATGGGCCACGACTAGATGGATCGACTGGTGCTGGAATACTTATTCAATTCATCAAGTTTGATTACAAATTCAGCTTTCCACTTGGAAGCTTTCCCTCAGTTTTTCAGACAGAGATTATTGCAATAAACCATGCTGCAAGGTTTCTGCAGTCTTGGAACACTTCAAAAATGTCCATCACCATTCACAGTGATAGTCCGGCTGCTCTGAAAGCTCTATTGAGCTTGAAGATACATAGTCCCTTGCTGCGAGATACATGGTATCTTCTTCACAATCTTGGAGGGCTTAATCTTGTGGAACTTTGCTGGATTCCAGGCCACTCAAACTTTGATGGCAATGATCAAGCTGACGAGTTGGCTCTTGACGCATCCAGCACTGCCTTCATCGGTCCAGAACCATCCCTCTGTATTCCTGTCTGCTCTGTCAGGACAGAATTGGAGGCGTGGATGAGCCGAAAACATGCTGAAGAATGGAGACAACACTGTGGCTGTCGTCAGACGAAGGAGTATCTTGGACAAGGCCTATCCCTGTCCAGGGAACTTCTCCGGCTGCGGCGGTGACAGTTACGATCAGTTCTACAGATTATCACTGGTCATGCTAATTTGGCAAAGCACCAATCCATCCTCTGCGCGCGGCATGTACAACCTGTCCCTTCTGCCAAGAAGAAGACGAGACTCCTTTACACTATGTTGGCCATTGTCCAGCATTTGCTGTAACCAGATGGAGAAATTTTGGAGTTTTTAAATCTGATGATCTCGCATCTATCCCGGTCAAGCATTTAGTCAGTTTCCTTCAGGACACTGGCCGACTTGACCGCTATATTCCGGATCCATGATAGCTTGGGGCGCTGGAGTAATGGGCCTTGCATGGCCTAAATTCCTGGTCCCGGTAGCTACTGTGGACCCGCCCATATTAATGTAATGTACAGATATGTATAGAAAGTTTGAAAATAATTTTAAAAAGCCAAATAAAATTCTACAAGGGTAGATTTTGAATTTTTTTAATAATAAAATTCTAAATATGTTAGTTTTTTTGCAAATGCCTTATCTATTTTTAAACTGAATTATGTAAGCAATGGAGATAGGATAGGATATTCATCTTTATCCCCGTGAATGGGAAAACCAAGGGGGTTAACACACGGGCAATCGTCAGATCACCTCGCGCCCATCGTCGGGTTACCGGAGCTATTGCTGTGTGTTGTATATGATAGACAGACACGTTCCTTCAATTTGGTAGAACCCATTAATCCGCTGGGTTTAGGCAATGTCCGTAAAGTGCCTTGCCCAAGAACACAACCAACTAGCTAGATACCAGCTTCGCACCTGCAACCTTTCGATTGAAAGGCGACGCACTTAACCATTAGACCAACGGGCCGGTCAGGATAATATCTTTAATATATATTTCCCTCCTGAATATAATAATCATTTGATCAAATAAGGTAAAGAACATTAGAAGCAAACTAACATTTCTTTCACGAACTAGTTGATAAATCCTTTGATTTGAATCTGAGGATGCCAATGACCAAACCATCCATCTAGGTTTGTCCCGATTTGGTTTACACTGCTGTCATGAACTGGGTTAAATCGGATGTGGCTGCCAGGGAAGGATACTTGAACGAACTCTTCAAGTTTATTAAGTCCGATGGCTTGACAAATGAGACCTTTGGAGATGTGAATGCTATCGAGGTGAGAATGGGCAGGATAGGATACTTTTGGTTATTCCCGATTGTGGAATAATGCAAGCGTCATAGCATTTGTGTTTATTCATCAGCCCACATTTGGGTAATCTTAACTATGGTAGTATGTGGTATAATAATGGATGTGTGTTTTCGTTTTTGTTCTACCCAATGATCCTTCGGGTTTGGGCAAAGTTGATTACCACAGAACAAAAGTTTACATGAGCTACCCAGCTGGACAAATATCTGAAATATTTCTTCATAAATTGTATTTAGATTTTACTACGAGTGCAACGTGATTGGTTTTATAAGAACTGCCAAGCTATGGCTCAGAGATTCAAGAACAAAGGTATAAATGAACTGTTATTATAATCATTTCCCTGTTTTTGACTCACATCAACTAAAAATTAATATAGTTTGAATTCGCAATACAAATATATTTGATGTTAATGTTGGTTGGAATAAAAGTTCTGTTTTGCCCTGTTTGAAGGCAAGGTCTTGTACATGTAATTAAAATGGTCAATAATAAGATTAATACTTGCTTCCAGAGCTGTGATTCTTCCTTGTATGTTGTAGTTATTGCTGTGTATTTGTTAATTCCGGATATTACTGTTGTTTGGTATGATTCACCTGAATACGATTCACCTGATATGTAAGGTGCCTGGAAAGTATGTTTTAAATATTGACCTGTGGTAAATATAAGTGTGCTAGTGTGGCATCTTATTCATTTCTTCTATTATTAGAGAGTTCTATCATCTCAGTTGGTGGGGAGGAAACTTTGAACAAAGTTTTCAAATATGATTTGCAAACGCAAAAATGGAGTAAACTGCCGGTAAGTTTCTTGTTGTTGTTTTTTAAGCATATAAAATAGCAATTTGACATGAATGACAAATTGATTCTTCAAACGCATGGGTCCCATAGTTCTCAAACCAAACTTTTTCTCCATGTGTAGGTAAAAAATAACAATCGTGTTAGATTTACGAAGGTTTCACCACAAATGATTTAAATTAAAGATTTTTTTAAGTGCTGTATAGAAATGAAGCTGAATTCCTAAAACAGCCCGATTTAGTTTTTGATGGCTTCGGGGAATTCCCCATGGGCTTAATACATAAGTTTCTGTTTTTTACATATGTTGGTCATGTTATCTAACAATTCTTAAAGTTTTAATCCAATATGACGAATCCTTGTTGGAGATGTCAGTACAATGTGGCATGCTGTCACCATCATGAGTCAGGAACATATCTTCGTTTTTAAGGGAGTTACCCTAAATAAATGTTTTCTTTTTTTTGATTGACACATGGTGGCTAACGATCCAGCATTCCACCAAATCTGATCAAAATTAGAGCAGCCGTTCAAACTCTATAACCCGAAAAGCTTTTTTAATAAACCGAGTCCGGCCCGATGGTCTAGCGGTTAAGTGCGTCGCCTTTCAATCGAAAGGTTGCAGGTGCGAAACTGGTCGCTAGCTAGTCGGTTGTGTCCTTGGGCAAGGCACTTTACGGACATTGCCTGAACCCAGCGGATTAATGGGTTCTACCAAATTGAAGGAACGTGTCTATCATATACAACACACTGCAATAGCTCCGGTAACCCGACGATGGGCGCGAGGTGATCTGACGATTGCCCGTGTGATAACCCCCTAGGTTTTCCCATTCACGGGGATAAACATGAATATCCTCCTCCTCCTCCGTTTTGGATTTTAACGTCTCAGGGGAATTCCCCTAGATTTATCACCCATAATTTTTCTACTGCGTATTTAGACCATGTTGTCTAACAAATGACTAAGTTTTGTTACTATTCCATTATTACTTCTGGTAAATGTCAGGGCGTCATGCCATGTCTGTCACAATCATGATTTGAGAACAAAATCTTTTTTTAGGGTATTTCCCTGGATAATTTTTTTATTTTTTCTAAGTGTTAAATTAGTAACTAATGCACTTACATTTTCCCAAATCTGATTAAAATTAGAGCAGCCGTTCAAGCGCTATCCCCAAAAAGGCTGATATTTTAGAACAAAATACCGTTTTGGTTTTTAACGTACCAGGGGAATTCCCTTGGATTTATTACCCAAAATTTTGGTTTCTGCATATCTAGACCATGTTGTTTAACAGATCACCAAGTTTCATTGCGATTCCAATATTCTTTTTGGTAGATGTCGGGGCGCCATGCCGGTCAAGCGTTTGACGAAGAAAAAAAAAACCGACAAAAACAATATGTGTCCTATTTTTTCAAATAGGACCCATAACAAGTGTAAAATAGTGATGTTTGTTCCGTAATAAAAATTTTAAAAAAAAGTTTTTTATTACAGAATCTACCAGTTGGTCGTGACTGTGGATCAGCTGTTGTTATCGATGGTGTTCTCTATTACTTTGGTGGAGGCATTACAACCGATGGCGATGACATCACATATAACATTGTTCATCGAATGGACTTAAAGAAAAAGAAATTAGAATGGAAGGAGGCAGGTTCAATGAATTTCAAGAGATATTTTCATGATGCTGCTGTTTTAAATGGTTGTGTTTCTACATGTTTCGTGGGGTGATGTTTTCTAATGTGTTCGTATCTCAGGTTCAATCTTTACATTTGGTGGGTGTGATCATACAGACACTGATGTTTCATCGGGTGAATGTTATGTTGTTTCACTGAACAAGTGGGTCATTGCAAACCCGATGCAAAAAGCTAGAAGTGGTCATTCTGTTGTTGCCTATCAAGGTAGATGTTAAATTCGTATTAATGCTTGCATTCACATCCCTATGTTCACAATTGTTTTTTTTCCTTTTTTTCTTTTTTTTAAAAGCACAAGATTATGAATCTGTAGAAACGGACTATAATGTAGCACCTTCTCCCTAATGTCAAAGCGTGCTATCATCAGTTACATGTATGACCACTGGGGATATGCTATGCAGCTGGTTTAATAATTGACGCATTTGTAGATTCTAAACATTGTATTCTTAGTTAGCGCATATGCTTGGCATGCATTGTTCAATCTCTTGTCTGCATTAAATGGGTTATGATCTCATCTTAATCCCTGGCATTTAGTGAAAGGTTGAGCTCTGATACATGCACACCATTCTAGTCAACGAACCATAGCTAATGCAATGAGTTACTACATACCAATTCCTGCTAAATTACTTCCCGAGAAGTGAAGAAATATGTTGTTTTAATATTAAATGTTAATGGACTGTATATATGATTGCTTGCAAATGGTATTGTGCAATAGGTTTTTTTGTTTATTTATTGAAGATAAGTCTTTAATTTTTTGTAATTTTAAAGTAAACGAAGTCTTTATTTAAAGAGAATTATTTACAATAAGTAATTTACGCAGATCGGTTATATTCACTGTGTGGAAGTAATGGGAACAAAGTTACATCTTCAGTTGAGTGCTATGATCCAACATTGGAGTCTTGGACAAAAGTTGCTTCTACGCGAACACCACGAAAGTGGTTTGTTGCTGTGGTGATTGACAACGCCATTTATGTTTTGGGTAAATCTATGAATTTACTTTGGTATCATAATAGATAGTCAATTATACAGTGTGAAAACCTTACATAACACCAACAATGTTATCATTATATACTCATCAACCATCAGAAACCTTGTACCCACTGTGCGGCTTTCCTATGAAACCAGCACCATCCAATTTCCTACAATTGCACTTACACATTGTAACGCATGTTGAGTGATGATGGTTTATTCCATTGTGCCAGGTGATTCGGTAGTGGCCATTAAACGTTAGAAATAATTGGCTAAGGAATATGAAAGCAACACATTTTACTGCAACACACAGTAAAGTCATAATACAAGGATCAATTAAATAAAGCATATAACCTCAGTAGTATTGCTTAATTAAATGCAAATATTCGTTTTTATTTTAAGCTGGCTATGACGGAAAGAAGACACTTAAATCAGTGGAGAAATACAATGTTAACGATGGGACTTGGAGTTTTGTGTCGGAGATGAATGTTGAACGAAGTTCCTTTGCAGCTTGTGTTGCTCAGAACAAGATTTATGTTGTTGGAGGGTAAATGTATTTCTTGTCAGTTTGTTGTGTTGCTAAACTTGTCTCTATTCTCTGTTTAAATGCATGTTTAAATGTCAAATAAACTAGAGAGTGTCAACCACGTGTTTATCCAACACTATTTGTAAAACACCTGTTGTATGCTATATATTTATGCTACAGGGTCCCTAACCACAATTTGTATTTTATACACCGAGTATGTAGTTTGTTTCTGCAAGCATAAACGCATGGGTCCCATAGTTAACCAACCAAACTTATTTTTCATTTTTCTATTCTATCCCTATCCTATAACAAGTATAATTTCCTATTTAAACTTTAACAGAATGAATGTATTAAATTGTTTACAGAAAAGCACCAAAATGAATTTAGAACTTGTTCGTGATTTTTATTTACAACGGCAAAAATGTATTAGTTTGTTTATTACATTTTGGCAAGTTTTGACGCATCACCATCACTACTTGCAGTTGACCTTCTCTTGGTCGACCCTGGTTGAAATGAACCACCAGAATCCTGCGAGTTCACTGGCGACAATGCGTCAACGGTTTCTTTTAATTGTTGGGAGCTTGTTCTTTCTTTTCTTATTGCTGAATTCACCTCCAGCACCATATTCTCCATTGATCTACCAAGACTGTCGAGAGCCAATATTGCGTCCTCATACGAATTAATGTCACGCACGAATTGCGCTCTGTACGCTCTCCCCTCGAACGCGGCCAGGTCACTTTCAAACTGCTTGAAAAACTTTTGAATTTCCATGATAATTATTGGATTAATTAATTTTGTTTCCTACGTTTCTGTAACAAAAAGTCGAGTTATATAACATAATATATGTATAAATATAGTCAGTAAATAACTTACAGCTAACAGAAAAAAATCAATAATGCTAACAGAAATGTTATTACCTTCCTAATATTTTTTTCTACTTTGCGATTTTAGTGTACAACAATTTAGACAAATCAGCTATTCTGTTGTATTCACAACTGTATTATATATGCAAAGACGCGTATAGCAGTTTACACGCGCAGCCTTAGTCAGTCTATGCAGGACAAGTCGAGGTGTCATCATATTGTCCTAGAACAGAATAAAAAACAAAACATTACACTTTTGCCTAGGTGGTTATTGTGCAAAAAAACTATAAATGTCGTTTGACCCCATGGAAATAGCGTGTTATTTTAAACAAAAGTGTATCAGTGCGTTGTGCGTCAGAATAAAACCCAATTAATAATTATAACCAGATGCGCAGCTCTTAGCAGGTTACACGTGCAGGTAACCACCCAAAACTCACCACGAGGAGGTGGCTGGCGTCGAGTTTCACACACACACATGCACATGCAGCAAATGGACGACAAACAAAAAAAAATAACATATATTATTTGAACGTTGAAGTAAAAAACTTGTTAACACGTTTTAATAGTTTAAACCTGGAAAAAAGTTAACATATTATAATAATGTATTAAACCTTAAGAAAAAGTTAACATATTTGTCCGGCCCGTTGGTCTAACAGTAAGTGCATCGCCTTTAAATCGAAAGGTTGCAGGTGCGAAACTGATCGCTAGCTAGTCGATTGTGTCCTTGGGCAATGCACTTTATGGACATTGCCTGAACCCAGGGGATTAATGGGTTCTACCAAATTGACGGAACGTGTCTATCATATACAACACACTGCAATAGCTACGGTAACCCGATGATGGGCGCGAGGTGATCTAACGATTGCCCGTGTGTTAACCCCCTAGGTTTTCCCATTCACGGGGATAAAGATGAATATCCTATCCTCCTATCCTATCCTATATTATAATAGTTTAAACCTGGAAAAAGTAACCATATTATA